>VKOC01002023.1:0-55453 GCA_009364415.1 Spea multiplicata | reverse complement strand
GGAACAAACCCCCCCCCCCCACAAAGGCTCTGTCCCATGAAGGGTTAAAAGACCACTATCCCTTTTGCACTTGTCCGTCCCCCAACCCAAATCTTATTGCCCCCAACAGGGCAAATTTTTGCCAAGTCCAAGCCGGCCCACAGGGATTTGTACAACAGATAGAAAAAATGTACTTAAAATGACACAAAAAAATATTATAATACATACATACATACATACATACATACGTACGTGCATATTTGTATATATAATGTATGTTTGTGTGTGTATACATACTGGGGAACATATAAATAAATGTATTTTGGGGCAGTTTCGTCTTTGCCGTTTGTTCACGCAGACAATAGTTGTGTTGCTGTTTGATGGAATACCTGGCGTATGAGTGTTTCTTGTTTCCTTACCCGTGTTCTAGCGTGTGATGCACATGTATGTTCTCCCGCATGTTTACCTCCCACGAAGCTCGCCCCGCGTGTGCATTATCCGCCCGTTACACCGCCAGCCGTTCTCTTTACTGCTCTCACCTTCGTTCATGATGTTTCTCTTCTTTTATCGCAGGGTCTCCGGCTCTTCCGACTCGCTGTCCGAAATCCCAGTAAATAAACTGAATTATTCCTTCCCAGGTGGGTGGTTCTGGCTCTGACCCGGATACGGCAGTTATTTTATTTTTGTTTTAATCGTTCTATATTAGTCTCGTTTGATCCCCTGCGGCTTTGCCGTGACATTGCTGCAGCTGACTGGGAGAGACGAGCAAAGAGGTGCAGCAGTAGTAGTAGTAGCAGAGAATTGGGCCTGGCAGGCAGACTCCCATCAGTCTGTAACGGCTGCTGCCGCCGAGTCAGCACTTTTATATATCTAACGACAACAAAGAAGCCAGTGGTTGTTGTACAGATTTTGACGTTTCTGTTAAGTTTTTGAAACCCCCGCTACAGCTACAGTGTGCGATATTTACAGGTTTAAGACGGAGTTACAGCTCCTCGTCCACCTCCCACAAGGAAGCCGACAGAAGACACTCTTCCGGAAGGTATTTATCGCTATGGGGGATGGGCATCTTTGTTACACACGCATTTAGTGATGGCTGCGTTATTTCAGGGGTCTATACAACAGAAGACAACCCATACATTGTATAAAATCGTATGGATCGAAATGATGTTGATGGCCCAGCAGTGGGGCAAGTGGTGTGTGTGTGTGTGTGTGTGTGTGTGTGTGTGTATACACGCACACACACCTTCCCTATCATAAAGGGCCAAGCATAGACCTTGCGGCCCCCATTATTATAGAACTTTAGTAATGAGGCTGTGAATGTAGGTTGCTGAGCTATGAAGGTTGGCAAGTCAGGAACTCCCACAGACTCCCGGGACAGGGCATTCTAGGACCCGTGACGTAAAGGCCCGAACTAGCCGCTATATTTGTGGCCCAATGTCACATAACGCCCTTTCCTGCCCCATCGTGCCTCTGTCAGCAAGCCCAAGAGTCAGGAAGCTGGCCAGGCAAGGTTGGGGCATAAGCACTATTGTTAGGAGTGTCCCTGCAGGTTCGGGGGTGTTGGGAGCTATGGTATTCTAGTTCCACCAGCTGGACAGATACCTGCAGCGTCAGGCAGGTTCTCCTGAAATCTTGGCTGCAGAGCTGACACCAACGTCGGCTGCAGCCGAGTCCCGCAAGTCCCGCTCTGACTACCTCTGCTGCACGCAGTACGTTGCAGGTACAGAGCTTCGGGAAATGAAACGGTGACGCGCTTTGGATTTGGATGCATTTTCCTGCCTTTCATGATGCGCAACGCGTTCTGTACTTGGTTCCCCCAATTTGAACTGCAGCCGCGCATGATGAACAAAGCAGCGCAGCGCTGTGATGTCCTGAGACCGTAACACAGCAGGGCTGCATTTAATGATTCCACGTTCCGATCTCCGAAGGCTTTTAGCAGCAGATAAGTGCCTGCAAACACTTTGAGGAACTTGTGAAGTGCGGCCCTCCTAAGAACTTAACGGGGGGGGGGGCACCCACCCGAAATGCTGTGATTGTTACCAAAAATCCAACTTCTCCCGTATTCATTTGGTTGATCGGACTCTGAGCTGAAGGCCGGCTGAGGATGCAAAGTCTTTTTCTTGTGTTTGAGGTTTACCGAGCTTGGTAGACCTCGCATAGCTTCCTGCCAAGAAAAGGGGCGACAGCCTGTAATAACCTAAACACGCCACGCTGTCTGTCCCGTCTGTCATACACATGGTCTGTCCGGGTGGCTTCCCTTCTAGACATCTGTTCTTTCAGATCGGTAAACGTGTTTGGGTTATGTTCATTTTTCGGTGATTTGAATAGATACATTCTACTTTTACTGAGCGGGTGGTAGATAAATGGAACAGCCTCCCAGCAGAAGTGGTAGAGGGTAATACAATAAGGAGGTTTTACATGCATGGGATAGGCATACGGCCAAATGGGGCCGAACTTTCTTTGTTTCTAGATATCCCCATGGCATGGACTCGATGGGTCTCTTTACTGTGTAATGCTGACGTACTGTGAGGGCACGGGCTGCGCACATATCTTGAATCTACCTAATGCTGAGATTTCTGGCCCCTCGGACAGGCCCAAGAAACCTGCTCTCCGTAGAAGCTGGAGCAGTTCGGCCGCCGGCAGCGTTGGCGACGGGGGAGTGAAACTGCACAAGGGTTCCCAGGTGTTGCTGACCAGTTCCAACGAGATGGCCGTCATCCGATACGTCGGCCCGACGGACTTCGCGCCCGGTCTGTGGCTGGGCCTGGAGCTCCGAAGCGCCAAGGGAAAGAACGACGGCTCCGTGGGGGAGAAGAGGTACTTTCACTGCAAGCCCAACCACGGGGTATTGGTACGACCCAGCAGGGTGACCTACCGGGGTATTAATGGATCCAAACTCGTGGATGACGTTTGCTGACCTAGAATCCCTGGGATCTCTAAAAAAATAAAAAAAAAGAATTATTAATCCCAAAATATCATTACATCATCTATTTCCTCACCCCGGCAAAAAAGATTCCTTTTCTGTTCCTTTGCACATTTTCTAACCTTTATGACCCTTTTCAAAAATATATATTATACGGACGCCTCTAATAACCTTAAAATGTTAACAATTGCAGAAATCTATTTGGGGCAGTTAAAGTGAATATTTATATTTTAGGACTTTTGAGTATTATACTCATTATGCTTCACTCCACTCAGGACGTTAATTCCGCTCTCTAATACGTCAGGCAAATAAACCCCAGATTTGATTCTTTCTTCAGAAGGTGTAATCGGCATAGAAACCTTTTAAGAATCATTCGTTTCTATGGGGGGGGAGTATCGACCCCCACAATTACGTTTTGTTTTGTTTTTGAAAGTGAATTTAATGTTACTTAAGATTTTTTTTTTTTTTTTTGGAAAGGGTTTAAAAATAAAAATGTCTAATTCTGTATTTAGTTAATGAAATGTAAGAATTTCACTTTTTTGAAAGAATTTCTTTTTTTTTTTTTTCTGAAAGACCATTTACAGCTATTTGCATCGTTTTTATAGAATTCGGATTACATTAAAACAAAAATTAAGGTGTTTCTAAATATTACCGTTTGTTTCATGCTGGGGGAAGAATGTCACTTCCTGTTGTCTCTTGCTTCAACTTCCTGTTCTGAAGTACAGAGAGGAATTGGTTCTCCTACCCCCTTGCTGACAAATGCATCAAAAAATATGTAAAAATAGTTTTAGAGCAGCTTGTAATTTTCATTTTAATCTTTACGTTGCTCGGTATTTAATTATGGGGTTGGTTTTAATATAATTTAAAACATTAAATATTAGAGACACGAGATTTGGGTTTTTTTTGAGTGGAAATGACGTACTCCGCGTGGAATGGAAATCAAAGCACTTACTGGATTCTGAAAGGGTTTTTAGTGTGATTGCAGCACTTTTCAACTCAAAAAGAATTAAAGAATGTATTTTCCTGTAGGGGGGGGGAAAGACTGTTGTACATTTTGTTTTTCCAAAAAATGCAATAATCTTATTAAAAAAAAAAAAAATAATAATAATAAAAAAAAATCTGCTGGTCTAGTAAATGGTTTAAAAATGAAATGAATAATATTTTGGTCTTAAAAGGAGCATTTTCTTTTTTGACGTTTTGAAAACTGACATTTCTGAAATGTGGAATTGTTCTGTATATTTGTGATTAAATAAAGATGATAAAAAATGGAAATGGGACTTGAAAGTGTCAACTTCTCCAGATTCTACACTTTACGTTTCTTTACGTTAAATTTAGCCTATATGATAAGTCTTTTTACATAATAAGTCGATTGATGTACAATGCTGTGCAAACGTTTTCAGCAGGTGTGAAGAATACTTCTGAAAATAGTTCTGAAAAATGTTCATGGTTTATTTTACGTAATTTAACAAAATGCAAAGAAAGTGAACAGAAGAAAAAACCTAAATCGGATCGGTATTTGGATTGGCCGCCCTTTGCCTTCATGGCCTTGTTCTTCTAGGTACGCTTGTGTGTAGTCCTGTGGGATTTTGTAGACATGAAGTTAGGTTTATGATTATATAATTATACTAAACGGGTGCTTAATATGTAGATTGAAACAGAAACGGCTGTGGATGAGGAATAAAACTGGATGAGGAAGAGCCAAACCAGTCCCACAAAATACCGTATGAGAGCCCTATCTCCCGGGCAGAAGTCCTTCCGAAGTCCAAGCTCTTCGGAAGCACAAACGCAGGCAATGTTGAGGACGCAGGGGTCAAACAGGGAAAAAGGTTTAAAATGTAACGTTACGCCGATCTGTTCTATGCATAGAAGTATAGATGATAACTTGAGTGCCCCATTAAAAACACTTAAACACCAGGTTTTCCAAGCAGCTTTCTCCTTTACAATGGTAATAAATGCCTTGAAAGTTAACTGACAAAATTGTTAAGCGACAACATTTGTCACGGTTAATTATTATATGCAAGGTCTGACATTTAATAATGGGGGAGAGAATTGAGAAAGAGGGCGATAAGAGAGAGACATTTAAATACATAAAAGGATTTAACAAAGTACAGGAGAGGAGAAATGTTAATACAAGAGACCATAATCTAACACAAGAGGGTCGGAAGATTAGATGGAATGTAAGGAAGATTTACTTTACTGAGAGGGTGGTAGGTAAATGGAACAGCATCCCAGCCGAAGTGGTAGAGGTTAAGGGTATTTAAAATTGCACGCAAGAGGCCAAGAACTTATCGTTCGCCCAATTCTATCTTTCCATGACTTTTGGCTCACACACGGAGAGTATTCCGGTAGCCGGTTATTAGGCACCATCTCTGGTCGATGGCCGAGCGCCCCGAATACTCCTGTAATGCCGCCGGCTTCTCGTAAACAAACGTAATTGAATTTGCAGCAAATATTTGAATGGTTTGATTTAAACGAGATGATCCTTGTCAGTCCAGGATTTTGACGAGCAAAATGTCCAATGCAGATTAAATTTTAGTCATTATTGTGTAAATAATGATTTATGAATATTTGCTTAACAAATTGCATTTGTGGTATAGCCATTTCCCTGCCAGAAAATAATAAAAAATAAAAAAAAGGAAAATATTTTGTGGGTTTTTAATTAATTTTTACATCTGTAGACATTTTCTATAAGATCTCAGACCCTTTCCAGTAAAATATTTTGGGTCTGGCATAAAGCTCATTACTTCAAATTGAAAGCTTTACTGTGGGGGGAGGGGGCTTTTCTTAATTTAATGGGACTGATTTTATAATATATTTTTTTCTTAAATTAATTTACGTTTTTCTGTTCTCTGTCGTAAAATTCATCCTGAACTAAGACAGCTGTTCAGAAATGAGAGGGTTAACTCCTTCAGGACCATAGGTTTTTCATACCCTAAAGACCAACGTATTTTTAAAAACATTTTTACCGTGTTTGTTAAACCATTATTCCCCTTTTCCATATTTGATGAACCCGCGCAAATTGTTTTGTTTGGGGGCAAGTGGGGCCTTCATTTAAAATCATAGAAATACATAAAACATAAAGATAATTAGTGCTGATATGTAAAAAAAAAAAATAATAATAACAGAAAAAAACTTTTTGCAATTACGTTTAGAATTTCTGCTATGGCGTGGCTACCACAGCTGAACAAAGAACTGATTTGTGTTCAGCAACAATCCCTGATTACATACATATTTTTTATGTTCTAAAAACATTTTTTATGTTCCATCCCTAACATATTACCATATACAGTGAAGGAAGAAATGCTGATTTTTGTACATTTGTCCACTGACATGATCAGTCTATAATTTTATTTTTTTATTATAATTTTATTATAAGTTTATTTGAACAATGAGAGACAGAATAACAACAAAAAAACCAGAATAGCGCATTTCAAATTAGTGATAAATGAATTTGCATTTTACTCAGTGAAATAAGTATTTGACCCCTTTGCAAAACATGACTTAGTACTTGGTGGCGAAACCCTTGTTGACGGTCAGAGGTCGGACGTTTCTTGTAGTCGGCCGCCGGGTCTGCATGCATCTCAGGAGGGATTTTGTCCTCTTTGCAGATCCTCTCCAAGTCAATAAGGTTTGGAGGCTGACGTTCGGCAGCTCGAACCTTCAGCTCCCTCCACAGATTTTCTTTGGGATTTAGGTCTGGAGACTGGCGAGGCCAGTGTGTGTCATCAGCCCGCACGGGGGGCATTCAGAGATCCCAGGGTCTCGACAGACCCTCCTGGGTCTCTTTTATCGTTCCGAGGCTTTCTGGTGGGTGTCGAGCATTCGTGCGATAACGGTGTACCAGCGCCTGTGCTGAGCACCATCATACGTGCTCTGTAAACAGGAGGCCGGCAATACTGGCTTCTGCTGATGAGAGAGGCTACGGTACGTCATAAGGGGCATCCTATCACCTTTTTGTGGATATACCCGTGTGTCCACAGGGGCATTAAGGGGTTAAACCAACATTCTCCTGTTTATAGGTTTAGAGGCTTATTCACCAATGCTGCAGTTAATTTCACCTGCTTAGCTTCACTCCGCGTTATGAAGTGTTGACCACCGGTTGATGGAAGTGCGAGAAAAGCTCACATGCCCTCGCCTGAAACATGCAAATGCCCCACGTCCATCAGTGTTATAAAATATATAATAAATAAAACATATGATAGAGTATAGAATGTTTATTGAATTCCATGCGGTTTGACACACAACACATATACACTACAAATAGAGTTATGGATACAAAATAATTATATTGTATATTTACTTATATATACTGTATATATATATATGTGTATAATACATATAACAGATATTTTCCCTGAAGATCTCAGGCCCTTATGAATTATGTTGCATAAATATCTTTACAGAGAGCAGGTATTGTGAAAGGGCTGTACACGATGGAAGGTCTTTGACATCCAATTTATTTCAGACACAAAAACATGAATCTTAGTGATTCAACGTAGCATGGAGCTCTTGGATCGGTACTGGGGCGGCTTATAATATAATATATGTATTTATCCCGTTTGTACATATAGTAGAAAAGCAAGTAGAGTCGGCAATATAAAATTACTTTTTTTTATTCTTCTGATTATAAGGCGTTTCACCGTGTAAAAGAACAAGAATTCCCCAATAGGTTCCGCTTCTGCCACTTATTGAAGTGGCAAATTTCAGCCCAAAACATTTATGGAGGACGCATGGACTGATTGTTGGGCAGAGGAGGTCCCTGGAAGAACTGATCTATTGCGTCCTCTCTTGGCAGCCCCTTCTTTTTTTCGGCTAAAACAATTGCATCGTTTTGTTGGACATCACTGTGGAAAAAGCCTAATACCAGCTTATTTCTCCCCAAATTTTCAATTAGTGCTGGAGTTTGTATCTCCAAATACAAAGGATAAATCTCACTAGAATCTTCAGAACCATTTTCAGATGAGAGCTTTAGTGACATGAGCTCCTCTAACGGAAGGTATGTTTGATCATCCACATTAGACATGAGACTAGGCTTTGTCTATGGGTTGGAAAAAACTATTGATCTTTTCCTACTTTTTATCCCCATCTGCTGAAAACCAGCATTCTCAGTAATTTACTGGTACCCAGCTTCCCGGAACTCTGCCTCTATTTCCCTTTCTTGATGCCATAGTTAGACAAATGGTGGTGGATGATGGACTCTCAAGAACATTCCTTTGTATGATTACCGCTTGTGCCCTACTTTTCCAGTAGAAAGGGTTAATTTTTTTGTGTGATGAAGGCGCAGTGCGTTAAATGCAAAAGACAAAGAAAATGGCCAATTTTGCACAGTATCTGCCGCGTCTTCACTTTCAGAAACTTATAGCGTATGACTGAATTGGAGTGCAATTAACTAAAGTAACGCACCATTTTAGCTTGGAAAAGATGGCAATTTAGGAGAAGTGATTGTTAACCCTTTAATGATTTATCTTAATTTGTTGAATTGTCTCTCTCTCTGTTCACTTATTTTATGAGAAAGTTTCTCATCTCATCTTGGCATTTCGCTAATTACTGCTCTTGCTATCAGCCGGCTCTGTGGGAATAGAATTACTGCTGAATTTTAAACATTTGATGATGACCCAAATCACTTCAGTTCTCTAAATTAATCCATTTTTAGGAGGTTTATTCGCTGAACGGTGAGTTGCAGAAGAGATTAAATATTTTTGGGGGAAATTAACTATGGCGGGTTATGACAGGTAACCCCTGGGCATTGTGGGAAATAAGAGTTGGGACGTAAGAGTTTAGTATGCATTATCCAGGGCCAACCCTGCAGGACACACATCCCAAGGGTAGCCTGATGTGACCGCCAATCTTACTTTTTTAACTTAATACATTTTTAAAATTATCTATAGCTTTTTTGTCAATCAGTGTAATAACTTTTGATATTTCATTTAAAAGATGGCATCGGCTGATGTCCGCAGCGGCCTGTGGCAGGTCCAGCGTTGGCTAATAAAATTCAGGTCCTTGGGTTCTCTCCCTTCTCCTCTCATCAGCTTTACAAGAGCTACCTAAGCCAATCAGTAATCATAAGCAACTTAAAAATAAGGGTGATTGCTCAATGGGATGGAATAATCATACAGAAAGAAGGAAGTTCTTGCTATACTAGAGAGAGAACAGAGAGGTGACAGAGGAGAAAGAGATGGGGGAAAAGAAGAAATGGGGATAGAAAGAGAGGGAGAAAAAGAAGAAATGGGGATAGAAAGAGAGGGAGAAAAAGAAGAAATGAGGATAGAGAGGGAGAAAACAAAGGAAGAGAGGGACTAAGAAGAGAGAGATTAGAAAGGGAGATGGAGAAGGGGGCATCAGAGAGAAGGGGGGAGAAGAAGGATAGTGAGAGCAAACAAGGAAGAGAGGGACAGGAGGGAGAAGAAAGAGGGGGACAGAGAAAGAAAATAGTGGAGAAAAGAAGAAGAACGGAGTGAGAAAAAAACAAAGGGAGGGGGACAGAGAGGAAAAGAAGAAGAAAAAAGAGAGGAAAAAGTGCATGTCGCTAGTTGAAATATCATTGCAAAATTCTTCTGTCAAATGCCTGCAAAACATAAAATTTGTTCACAAGACACTTCTTTGTAGCTGTATCCGCTGCGGAACGACGGCCATTTTTCATACATGGTTATAGCATTGAAAGGCGCCTGGTATCAGGCTGTGGCTGTAGCCTTGGGCATACACTTATCAGACTGCAGATACGTCTTGCTTTAGTGGCCCATTAAAATACTTCCCATTCTCGGCACGCGCCGCCTCATCGTATTGGAAACAGAAAAATGTCATATTTCGCCTTCGCTGAAAAACACTTCTGCAGAGCCTTTCATTTCTTCCTTTGATGCCACCATGCATCACCGGTGAAGAGGGACGTTTTAATCAGCATTCCGTCATTAAAGGCTTCAATCACCAAGCGCACCTCAACGTAATCATTCAAACAGTCATTTCAGAGTCTTTGATTATTGGTTAAGAGATATTTTCAATAACCTGATAGTTGGCGAGAAGAACATTTTCACTCGCCAACTTCTCAGTATACATTATGAAGGGCCAGTGAGCCTCCTGTGCAAGAAGGACCAAGCTGGCACCGTATAATGTATGGATAATTGGCGAGACCCCTACATCTCTGGAAAACCGTTGGAGGAACCTTAAGGTAAGTTGGACCTTGTAAAATTCTATGAAAACAAGTTATAAGCTCAAGAGGAACGTCTGAGGACCCTGTATCTACGGTGCTAAGTGGTGGAGAGTCCATAGACATCGATGAAGATGCCACTTGATGACCAGGTCAGTAACGGTCTATCTGCTTTTTGTTTGGGGGGTGGTGGGGGGTTCTTCTTCAATATACATTTGGATAATATGCCGGCACTTAAAAAATATATACAAAGTAACAAACATATTGATATTAACAAACTGTAAGAATGATGTCTACCGTTTTATGAGGCTCTGACACAGATGCTGGGTTGAGATAATATCACGGTAATGATTTACCAAAACAATGTAGCAAGCCCATTAACTCTCTGTGGGCACAAAACGCTTTCAAGTGCTTTTTTTGCCAACATTAATGTAATTTCGGATTTAACAACATCTTAAACGTAACGAGGTGTCCTCGCGGGAATGCGGTTTCTGTGATCGGAGCACGGAGGCGATGCCCGCAGACGGATGTGGCATTTAGAAGACGTGAAGGTCTTCACGGCAGGCGAGAGATAAATCGGCAGAAGCGTTCTGTGCCGGGGGTTTAAAGAAAGTCAGAGAATCGAACTCTTTAAAGGTGAGACGTCAGCCGCTTTGTATCCGCCTCTGTGACCTGAGGATCTGAGTAATCTAGGACTTGGAAGCCAGAGATAGGACAAATGTTATAGCAAGAGGCCATAATCTAAAACTAGGGCGTCAGAGGATTACATGTAAGGAAGTTTTACTTTACTGAGAGGGTGGTAGATAAATGGAACAGCCTCTGAGCAGAGATGGTAGAGGCTAATACAGTGAGGGTATTAAACATGCATGGGATAGGCATACGGCTCCTGAATCTAAGACGAGACCAACGCCTGATTAAGGTTTGAGTCTTTACAGCAGTGAAACTAGGTGGGCAGAATGGAGCCGATCTGCCGGCAAATACTGTTTCTGATGGGATATCTGGCTGTTAGAGGTTAACAATGTATCCAACTCGGATTCTCCCAAAGAATTACATGCTTGCTGGTTCTGGTATTCTAAATACAGATTTAGGGCAGGCGCAATCTAGTGCTGGACTGCAAACCCCGACATAATTTCATGTTTGGCCCCTATTATGATGACCATAATAATAGGACAACCCGATGTCCCCTTTAAACTAAGATTTACATATTCACAATTTATACAGTGGGGCTTCGAAATACTCATTTCTGCCTGCATAATGCATTTTTGGGAGAGATTACTCTTTTCCAGAGCCCTACGTTCAGAAATCATAACCTGGCTCTTTTCTACTAATACCTTCTCATACATTTGCGTTTGTTCTCACATTTGCCCTTATCTACAATATCAAGACTGAGGGGAAAAAGCCAGAAAAAAAGTATTTAAAAGTCCCCCTGGAACTTGGCACATCACTGGTTATGAAGATGTGATATAAAACGAGGAGCGATACACGTAGAATGGCGTAGCTAAAATGCTTGTAATTTGTACATCCTGGAGGATAAGGTCTGTTAACTCTTCTCCGAGGCGGTGAGAGTGAAGGGAACGGGTGAGAAGGCGGCTCAGGTCCTTTAAGGGTTGTCTATCTATGGCTGGAGTTTGTGTGCACGAATGCTATGGCCTCCAACACTAGGGTTCCCCACACTAATCTACATGGGAGCTGAAACAATACATTTGTATCTCTTTGGAGAAGAACCTTTAGATAAAAGCATAAAGTCACAATGTAACATAACAAAGAAGGTCGTCCTTGACCATCAATCCGTTCCACTTGACGTCCAAGAGGCTTGGATACCCGCCGTTTCTTCGTGTTACTCTGATACATAGAAAATGTACCTGTTGGCTTATCTTCTTTTAGGTAGGTGACACGTGGTCAGAAGTTCCCCCCTAATGTCAATGACTGAACCGAGACAATAAGAATTAGAGTTTTTCTTGGCTCTCGTTGCTCCTGCTCCTAGGAACCATGTCTTTGTGTTCTGCTGGGCATGGGACAACTGGTACCTCAACAGGCAAGCCCTGCTGCTGATAGCCGTAATTAACGTTGCCGCATGGGAAATGGCGAAGCCTAAACAGAGGCACTTCCTGAATGTTTGAAGTCAGTGTTGAGGGTTCTAGGAGCACCGATGAGCCAGGAATGGTAGGAAGTCTACCAGAAGTAACTCTTTGAGGAGCCATACAATGTCCCTCCTGGACATGCCCCGGGTTTCCGGTATTCTCTCTCTCGGCGGGTACCGGTTGATCCAGTGGAGAAGTATTTTTTGGAACAGTTTTTCCTGTGAACCAAGAACCGTAAGTAGGGTTCCAGAGGTTGGTGGGCTTATTTGAGCCTCTACTATTGTGCAGCTCTGTAGGTGGGATTGCTTGGGCAAACATATTGGTGGGCCCGCCACCCACCACTGGGGTGGAATCGACTTGTCTCTGCGGCTCTGCATGTACTTTATTGGGAAGTTTGCCACCTCTGCTGGGTGGCACAGGAGGGGGAGACTTGAGCTTGTGTCTGTCTTCCTTTACTGGCTTTTCAGGCATGACAATAAGGGGTGGAATAACATCAGGGTCATCCGGACGCGTGGGAGCCTTCTCTTCTTCCTCAATCACAGGTCCATATTCCACCGGTAAGGAGGTATTGATCACATCTGGATCCTGCAGTAAATAAATGTAATTATTATACATACTTTTCTTTACATTACATTTGATAAATGGTGTAACTGTAAATGAGAAGAGGACTTGGGACAATGGGTAAGAAAACATGAATTTAGACGGCATAATATCACCAAAAGAAGTTTCTTTATTCTTCAAAAACTCTGAACATACCAAAAAATTCTTATATTAACCCCTTCTCCTGAAGTCTAGTAACACAGGGGGTGGTTAAAAGGCCATAAATTGGCCCAATCAGTTCTGTATATTAAATGAAAATAAAACAGGCAATACAAGCCGAAGAACAACAAAATAGAGATAATATTTAAAGTTTGAGAAGACAAAATGTAATAAGATTTCCAGATTTCATAAGCCTCGCTAGGCAGGCGTCCTCAGCAGTGGTTTTTTGGAGTGGACTCCACAAGTGAATGAGGTCGAGTGTGGGTTCAACTCAGTTTTGCAGAATCACCCCAAAACATCTTTACTATGTGTTAGTAGGATAACCAGGCATCCAATTGCATGATATAACGGTAAACATACAAAAAGAACCCAAAATGTATTTCCCCCATCATTTTCCCCATATATACCAAAGCCAAATAGTAAACTTAATTAATATGAAATCTTTTTTTCACATCCCCTCATGGAGATAGGGATACATTTATGTAGATAAAGTCTATAATCATGCTAAGAACCTGAATATAGGTTGAAAAAATGTCTATATTTATGGCCACCTTTGTTGTATTCCTAGTGCATTCGCTTTTGAGAGCTACAACTTCCATCATCATTATCCTGGCTGAGGGTGATCAGAGTTCTAGTGATTCTGCCTCAGGTTAGCGTGAGTGTGTGCGAAGAAAGCATACTAACGGACCCGCACACGGTGTCTCTGGGACAGTAAATGCCTCTCTAAATCTTGACATTAGGAAAACATGCGGACTAAACGGATCTTATTTGCCGTCAAATTCTATATTTAATCAAATTGTTGTTTAAACTCCCCTGCATGGCGCTGGGGCATTTCTTTTTTCATCTCACTCCTTTATATAACCTTTCTGCCCCTTTTAAATCACGCCACGTGTTTTCGTAACTGAATGTATTGTGATAAATGGCATTCTGAGCTTTTTCTGACATTCCATTTTCTGATAAGAATTTCCAATTTTTGGCTCAGACAAACTTCCAAGGATCATTGGCTGACTTTTTTGGAGGGTGGGTTATTTTGATGAGTTGGCTTTACCAATATCCAATCTTGTAGCACGGAAAAGAAAAGGGGCTTTTTTTCCGGTTAAATAAATAAATAATTTAAAAATTAAAAAAATATAATATATAATTATAGTCTTGGATGTGGCCAAATATTGGTCAGTAAATGTTTTTGTTCAACAGAATGATGAGTTGATTTTATTAATTTTTATATTCTGTAGCAATGAAAAGGGAGCTTAAAAAAACAAATTAAAAAATTTAAAATAATAATTAAAATAAATAATAATTATTATAATAACATGTTATAAACATTATCATTAATAAAATTATATATTAATATTATTATTATTACTTTGGTGGTGGACAAAATTGGACGGTAAATGTTTTGTTTCAACAGTAAATTTTGATGAATTGGATTTATTAATATCCAATCTAAAAGTTTTTGTTCAGCTGTAACTTTCCTCTTCTACATATAGTTTTTGGGAGATCCTTGCCTTATCCACGTGAGAGTTTCTTTTACGGATATTTTTTAAGAAAATGTGAATTTTTTTAGACCTATTTGTTTATATAACTGCGGCCAGAATACATTTTTTACCCTCTTTTCTTATTTCGCGTCCCGCTGATTTACTCCGTAATCTGTTTGCATCGTCGGTGCGGAGCAGACTGGTTAATTAAACAACAGATTAGGCAGCCTGAGGTTAATGAAATACTGGCATTAATTGATTTATAATTGTCTATTTGATGATACAGCCTTGGTTGGCAGTCAGCCTAGGACTGCAATTCTTCAGAGCCGGGGTAAAACTAATTGTGATGAAATCATGAAAATTTTATGGACCAGAAAGTCTCTTTTTGCCTTTTATTTCTATATGGAAACAACGAAGCCAACTGCAGATAAGAATTCGCAATTAATTTCCTTGGATTTATACCAGGTGTTCTTACATTTTTTCCTTTTATGTTATCTCGGTAACAGATCGTTACACGGCTGTTCTGTGAATCGGAGATTTGTTTGCAATCACGTTCATTGGTTCAAATTCAACATAATATTCATGGGGGATTCTAGACTCTTACGATCATGCAAATTAAATATTTTAATTCTAACACTGAGATTCCACAAACGTAAATACCTATCGTTCTGTCTACAGGCAGGGCTGGGTTTGGAGCACCTGAATTCGGAAGGACAGGTCCACAAATGGTCTATCGTCTATACTAGATGGACAACAAAACCATAAAGCCCTCTTTCCTCTCCTGATGCCCCTTTTCTGTAGAAGCTCAGAATGTTTGCATGGAATGAGGGTATCACAGGGTTCTACAGCCCCAATAATGTGTTTAAAATGGGTTTATAGATTGTGTAAACAGATAATAAATGTTTAAAAGCATTTAACCATCTAAAATATAAAAATAGAGAGGAGACAATGAGTATTATTGCCTGGGGTGCCATTTGGTCTTATACAGACCCTGTCTGAAGATGGACCTCTTGAAGAAGGACTGCTTTTATATAATCACGTGTATGAATTCTATGCACAGGGTACTTAATGCACTGATCTAGAAGTTGTCTTCATTTGAAATCAGTCAACGGCACCCAACTAAGTCACTGAAACTCTCCTATAGAGTTGGGTCAACATCAACTTGACTTCTCTCATGTTCATAGTCGATGTCAAGTCTGTCATGCCAGCTTTCCAGTTGTGTTGGTTGACGAGTTGTGCAGCCCCCGATAGGTTTAATTTTTGGACAAATTGACAAATTGGAGCCCCTTTTCCAGCTCAGCTGAATACACAAAGTGAAGCTCAACTCAACCTGGCATTGAGTTGACTTGAACAGAGAGACAGATCGGGCAGATACACACAGGCCTGGGACACATTACTTTTTTTGATTGCCAGTGAAATTTACTACCCCATGGGATGGAAAAGCCCAATTTTCTACCCATCCAGCGGTTCTAAGATCCGGTTCTTAGATCAGGGTCCATGTTTCAGAGACGGAAAGAAGTTAATTCCGTTCACCGTCCATGTTCTGTGGTTCTATTTGGTTAGTAGCAGAGCTGAAGGACTAATTAGTTACTAAGTAGCTACAGTATAAGTTACCGTACCTGCGTGCAGTATTCAATCCGCTCAAGTATGATAGCAAAATTGGGTCGGTCTTCAGGTTGATGTTGCCAGCACTGTGTCATTATACGATACCTAGAACCAGAACAACAGATACACGGAAGCTCACACTGTGACAATTATATATACCGGTGTATATATATATATTTATCGCCTATTTTAATCTGTATACAATATTATATGGGTTTATTTACAGCATAGAATTCAGGGAAAGTAAGATAATAATAATAATAATTTAAAATGAAAGTTGAATCCTGAATAAATTACTCTTTAAAGGAATGGTGCAGTCCCCAAAAATGGTGCTTTTTAATGCATGTTCCTTTGGAAAGAAACCCAGAAGCATTATTATGTAAACTTCTTGCACATGCTCAGTAGCTCTCCTGTTGAAGTCACTGAAGAACCAGCCAGTCATTATATATATATATATATATATATATATATATATATATATATATATAAAAGCATACTGAAGTACACTTACTGGGGGAGGAGCTAAATGAGGCTGAAGTCTCATTCATGAACTCCAATAACTAAAGAATGCAGTAAAATGAGTATGAGTGTATGAGCGCTCATATGCACTGTAGTTTTTTATGCCTGTTAACCAATTTAAAATAGGATTTAACCCCAAATTTACTTTTTATGCAATTGGATCTAAGGTTTAATCACGTTTCCCATTATCCAGCCCCTAGATGTTGATGAATGGGGATTCAGCACTGGTCCCTTGAATATGTAACTAGACCATCAGTCCTGTTAAGTATTCTTCTTGGGGGACAAAGAAAGATAATTCCTCTCTGTCACCCTTACACAGGCCCGGGGCAGTTCTTGGGTGGATCCATTCTTCCTCCGCTTGTTACAAACTCCAGGACCTCCTGGTTACTCTTACTGGGATACGGCATGTACCCCAAGGAGAAAATCTCCCACAGCAGGACCCCAAAAGACCTACAACGAAAAAACAGAAGAATTGCGTCAGCCGTCAAATGTGGCTAGCAAAATGTATAGGTTATTTATGTATTTTTATTGTACGGGTAGATTTTGCGAGTTTCAGGCAAGGACATGCAAGTTCACATTGAACTCACTTCCCCTCGCCTGTAACTTGTTAAATTTTAAGTCTCAAGACTTTAAGTCTCAAGCTTTTGAGGGCATGCAACTGGAATTGAGTCTGGTCAGTTGAGAGAACCCTTAACTCAACTGACCGTTCAACTTATTGAGTAGACCCAACAAACTCTTGTTTTTTTTCATGGTTTCCAAGGGGTTGAATACACGTTTTTCATACTTATTAGAATGTTTTTTGTTCATACTGTTGGGTACAATGGAATTCTGGGTGAATACTTTTATCTTTCCGTTCTATAAATATTCAGTAAGGCTGGATTAAACGATCACGAATTGAAGGACAAAGCACAAACAGTTTCCAGTCTATATATACACACACATTTTTTCCCCTTTGATTTTCAAATTATCAAGTTCATGAATTTTAAACACGGCTCACCTAATGTGACATGACTTTTGATTAAACTAAAACGAGCCCCAGTTTGTGATTAGCCAGTGATTAAAAAGTCCAATTTGCTTAATGTATTCACCAAATGACAATAAACAAGACACAGGCCTGTCTTCATTAGGCGCACGGGGTAAAGTCAGTGGCACTTTTAAGAGGTCATGAGACAAAACTGAAACAGCTTCGAAATTCTAAAGCATGATAGATGTGAAATTTTATTAATGCATCAAGAAAATGGAGGAAACACAAAAAAAAACTGGACTTGTTAAATTAGGAAGATTCTGGGGAAGCAGTACTGATTACGATAAAAAAGAATCTGAATCAATAGGAATGTCACATAAACTCCATCTGGAAAGGACGGCGGCGCGGAGGGGGCAGCAGGCGGCTCTGCCCAGGGTTAGGTAAATACCCTACTAATCCAAACCAGAGCCCCGGTCTAAACTCATGGAGAGCCACACAGACCCTCCTGGCACAAAACTAGAATTAACGATTATTTGGTTTCATGAAAAATGAATGTTTTACAGTTACATTGTAACAAAGATACGAGTCGTATTTATGATGTCAAATTAGATATGATGTAAGGAATTTTTTTTTTGCTTGTGTGTCCACGTACCATGTATCGGTTTTCGACGTGAAAATCCCCTCCATGAAGGCCTCTGGGGGCATCCATTTCACGGGCAGCATGGCACAGCCTCCCTTTCGGTAATAGCTGGCCCTGGAAACAGAAACGGCTGGGTTATATTTTTGGTGAGACTTCTTAACATCTGCTAGAATATGAATTAGGAAGGCTCCTCTTTTGTATGCAAATCCCTGATGTCCCTCTTTCCTCCCCTGATGCCCCTCTCCTCCCCCGATGCCCCTCTTCCTCCCCCTGATGCCCCTCTCCTCCCCCGATGCCCCTGTCTTCCCCCTGATGCCCCTCTTTCCTGGTCTAATGACCCTCTCCCCCCCGATGTCCCTCTTCCCCCGATGTTCCTCTTTCCTCCCCTAATGCCCCTCTTTTATAGGAGCTTGGAATGTTTGCTGGGTATGAGGGTATCTCAGGGTTCTACGGCCTTAAAAGCCCCGATAATGTGTATAAAAACAGCAGTTTTTTTTAAAAAAAATTAATTTTGGAATGACATTTTTTACATTTTTCTTTCATAATTTGATAAATTGATAAAAATATGTTTCTTCCTCTAAACGCCTTGTATAAACCGCTATTAATAGGTGGCAAAGTCACATAAAAAGTCTGAAGTCACGCTTCACCCCCAACTATCCACACTCCTTAAAGCAGGAGTGTCCCGTTTTGGCCGTTTGAGATGCAGAGGCTTCGTTTCTCGTCGCAGTAAATAATCCCCGCTCCATGCGGTGTCGCTGCTTCTTTCTTCTTATTTATTTGTTTTTTCTGAAGCACTTTCAGTATTTTGCCTTCGGAAATGAGTTGTATTTCCAGTAAAACGGCAACCCAAGCAATGAATGAATTTTAAGGATAAATGACATTTTGCCTTTAACCCAGCAATTCCCAGAATATTAGGAAATATTTTAGACTCACTGGCAAACCCCTGACGAATTACATGTTATTTAAATAAACCTTCAGATCGGTCCTTTAAGTCAAAACTGTTTTTTTTTTCAGTGTTGGGGCAACAACCTATCAGATCCTGCTTTTGTGTCACATGGCAATTAAGGGGTGCCAGTAAAATTATGAATGAAGCAAATTGTTACCTGATTTAAAAATATTTAGTTGAAGGCTTTTGGGCATTTACTAGGAGGTAGGAACAATGTTTCTCATACTGTGTTCGCTTATAGGAACGTTACATTGAGCCGATTAGGTGGAACGGCAATTTTAATCCGCCACCCAGCGCGTATGTATCAAAGGTTAAAGTTAAAATATGGCCGCCACCGCCTAAAGTCTTAAGTGAAGTGCGGAGTTGGAAGTAGCCGCGCGCCACGAACATGCCTAATGCGCCATAATTACCGGCAATTACTTCAAGGCAGCGGCTGTTTTAATCCACGCGCTATCTGGGCTTTCACGTTTCATTCCGCAAACATAAAAGCCTGAGGTTACTCCAGCGGGTTCTCGACGATTTTGTTTAACCCTTTGAGCACAGAGTTGGGGGGGGGGGTGCCCTTGAGCTCCAATTTGGCGTCCAGCCGTCACCTTGCATCACGTCGCCGTGTGTCTGCGGTGCTAGGAAGCCACTGAGATGTGACGAAGCGGTAATTCATACACTTGTGCATTCGGATTCATACAAATTTTCAATTTAAAGAAATTGGCCAATATCCTTAATTCCTACAAACGTCCTTAACGAGGAGGGATCTCCAACGGGACAAACAGAGAGCTCCGAATTCTCAATGTCTCCCTACATTCTCCGCCGACCGCTTCCCCGTCTCTTTTCCCGCAGCTCCGCTTCTTCTCTTTCCTCTTCTTGCTCTTCTGTCTTCATTCTTCGCCCGTTCCTCCACAGAATCAGCCCCTCCCCCGTTCCTCCAAGGCGTGGAGTCGTTTTGCGGAAGCGCTCTGGGAGGCCTGGTTGATGGAGCTGATACCGGGGAGAAGAGGAAGAAGAAAGAAGAGCAAGAAGAGGCAAGGGAAGAAGCGGAACTGCGGAAAAGGAGACAGAGTGGGTTGAAGAAGAAGGTAGGAAGACATTGAGAGAGAGAGCGAGTGAGAGTGTGAGAGTGAGTGAGTGTTAATATGATTAATAAGTTGTTTATAGTCATAAGGACTCTGATTCGGGCGTTATATAAAATAAATTACTCTTTAGTCTTAACCTAATCTTAACTTAAAAAGCACTTAGCATTTAACCCATTAATTTAATAAATATAATTTATTTTTATGTTTGTGAGATTAATTTTTAGACACACTATTTTTTTACGTTACCAGGGGGGTGGTACATAAATGGAACAGCCTCCCATCAGAAGTGGTTAATACAGTGAGGGGATTTAAACATGCATGGGTTAGACACACGGCTCCTGGCGAGGCAAATAATCTGTATTAACACGCAGTTTTTTCCCTTTGTATTGAGAATAAAACATATCTTTTTTGTTAGTGTCGGGAGTTACCTGTAGATGTCCCGGGCCATTCCGAAATCTCCTATCTTGGCGACCCTTCCAGGGCCCTGACACGTCAGCAAGCAGTTCCTAGCGGCGATATCTCTGGAAGCGGAGAAAGACATCTATGTGATAAAGCCCGTCTCGCAGGCGACGCGGACCTGTATAACGGGACCCCTGTGCCGAAAGGCTGCAGTTCTTGGGGGCCCCGTGGCCCGCGGGAATCGTCATTTGAAACAAAACTGTCATTAGCAAGGCTCTTACGCATTTACGCCATGCCTGGATCCTTTCCATGCTCCTATTATAAGATCGTTTAGCTGTGTTAATGGGTTTGCCCCCCGCCAGATGATTCCTGCCCTCCCCTGCTTTGAAGCCACTCCAGCAGCCCCCCTGGGAGACCTATAACCTATACCCCAAAAAGGTTCCCTTTTTCACCCCATTACTCCAATTGCTTGATATTTGCCCCGGACTGGTCCGCTTTAAACCGACCAGCAAAGAAATAATCCGGGAATGACTTAAAATAATTTGATAAAGCAGATTTGAGGAAATTTATCGATTTTCACTCAGGCGCTTGGCGTAGTTATTTAATTTGATTTTATGTTTTTCTCCGTATTTTGCTGAGGGTTTTAGTTTTCGGTTTCACTGAAGGTTTGTTTTCTCGGCACAGAAAAGATAAACGCGGATTTAATGGCAAACGGCCGAGTGCGCTTCGTCAATTCTTCTTCTGGTTTTATGGGCGAAGGAGATGTTTCAAGAAAAGAAGTGACATCGCTCGTAAAAAAGGGTGTAAATCGGTATGAAGGAGGCGATAATAATTTTATATTCCCAACCCCTAAACACCTGCAAAATCCAGTGACCTACAAGGTTTATTTTACTTATTTGGTGGTAGTTAAGTGGAACAGCCTCCCAGCAGAAATGGTAAAGGATGATACACACTAGATTGGCTGGATGGGTCTGATCTTCGTGGAAAGCTTTTGGGCTTCGGAGATTAAGCAGTGTTTAAAAAGGACCCCGAATTCTTATGCAAGCAGTTTAAATGTTCTTTGAATCCAGATTGTTTCAGAATTCTTGCGCCATCGAGAGGTTTAGGGGCTAAAGAAGAATCCAGGGGTTCCGGCGTCATGACGGGGGGACATACCTGTGAATGAAATGGTTTTCTTCGAGATACTGGCAGCCATGGGCGATGTCTCGGGCCACGTTCAGCAAGTCGAGCATCGTAAGCGAAGAAGGCTGCGTCTGCAGGGAGGCAAACAATTTATCGGCCGAGATATTTCAGAGACAAATACATGAGAAAAAGGAGGATTAGTACGGGGTCTATCAGCTTCTCCATCTAGTGGAGCTTCCCAGGGGTGGGCTGCAGGAGCTCCAGCTCTCCTGGGGGCGGGGCCAAGATCAAGGGGCAGGGCTAGATCCACATCAGGGCAGGGCTAGCTACGGCTAGACGTAAAAGGGGGTGGAAAGTGGGTGGATAATGGGAAGGGCCAGGCAGAACCTGGGCAGGTCGTGGGCGTGACCAAACACAGCCCCGACCTAGAGGAAGCATCACCTCGCTCGGAGACTCCAAGTGAAACTCAGCAAGTTGCCAGGCAACCATAAGTTCCATAAGTAATGGTCAGGGTCAGCCCCAGAACTATACAACAATATTCATCAGCATTACAAGGAGTTATTGCAATGTGGGAGGGGCATATGGTGGGTGTGGTATTGACCAAAGGAAACGCCCACTTGGACGTTTAGTAAAATATTTTCAGCTTGATCAGAATCTAGTAGAAAAAAAAAAATACAGAACCAGAATTTTATTAACAATTAAATTAATGACAGTTACTAAAGGGCAAAACAATATCACAAAACATATAAGAAACACGGGAAGGTGAATTGCCAAGAGGCTGCTCATCCATGTTAGAATAACAAGTCTAAAAGTATAAATTCTAAAGTCGATAAGTGGAACAGCCTCCCAGCAGAAGTGGTAGAGGGTAATACAGCAACAGGATTTAAACATGTATGGGATAGACATACGGCTCTTGAATCTAAGACGAGACCAACGACTGATTAATTTTGAGTATTTACAGCAGGAAAACAACGAGCGACTAGACGGGGGCCGAATGGGGCCGATCTGACTGCAGATTCTATGTTTTAAGAATAATTTGTTACCGAAGCAAGAGAAAAAGTACAAAAACCAGAAGCTGGGAGGTTTCACTCAATATTTCAGAATATACAATTTATCAAGAAGATACCTCTGTAACGTCAATTAAAATCATAGTGAATGACTTGGTGGATCTGATCGATAAAAAGGGACCTGTTTTGGCTAAACATTTTTTTAACCTTTCGTGACGGGGCAATCATCACTTTTATGGGCTGCGCATTTGTTAACGGGTGTGTACAGGGGCACAGGCAGGCTGTTTGGGGGCAAAGACGACACAAGGAAGCTGTTTGGGGGCAAAGATGGCACTGACAATTGGTTTGAGGACAAAAATGGCATTGATAAGCTGTTTGGTGGCAAAGGTGGCACCGTGGGACATGTTGCTTGGTAAAGTCGGGGGGCCCCCAGAACAATTTTGGCACCGGGGCCCTGTGGCTTCTAGTTAGGCCCCTGTTTCTTGGTACCCTCCAGAACGATACTTTCTCCCCAACTTTTCTTTAAAAGAACACATCATTCAAATAATGCGTCGAAAGCCTTCCATCTCTTTTACAGAATTCCCAGCAAACGCCTGCCTTTCCATCCATTATCCCCAAATCTGCGATGCTCCGGGTGGTCTATGATGTCATACTTTACAAAAGATTGAGTGGATCAAAAAAAAAAAAGTCTCAATACTTGACAAACTCAGATACAATCTTCATTTACCAATTTTTCGTATTATCTTATCAAACAGAAGGGAGCATACAGGAAAAAAAAAAGACATCATTAGCGCCCCTGAAGATAAATGCCTTAAAAACGCAAGAAAATTGCAACATAAAATTGGAAACCTTTTTTTTTTCTTTAACGCTGCAGCTTCCCGTGTCTTCTAATGCGTCTTAACAGCGGCGGCGGGACGAGCGGCTGTGTTAACAACTATTTATGAGAGTAATCCTTTCAAACAATTTGAAGGGGAAATTGCTTCATGAGGTCGTAGCCCAGCCTGAGGGTTCCGTCTCGGAACTATAATACTAAACATCTTACAGGTCGCCCGCGACCAGAGCGCTGAACACGCGGTGATGTCAGAGCAGGACGACGCGTGCATCTTGTAGGTCATAAATATGACATCACTAAATATGGTGATGTTGACCCGAGATCCCCCTTATTCCATCTTGATGGTGATTGGGTACGCTTTGAATGCCATATAACTGTAGCAGGACCTGGTCCTGTCGCCATGTTGATTTCTTGTGTCATAGCCCTGGTGGTAGCCCTGATGGTAGATGATGTGTCCCTCAAAAACCCTCCCCATCCTCCCAGGTGCCTACTCTCCTTTTCCTAGGTTCAGATGGTAGGAATCATTCCGGTTGGTCACCACTTTCCACCCCTGTCCAATTAGAAGAGTGTTCAGCTTCAATGTTGCTCCCCTTGCCATTGGTTGCCTCAACCTTTATCTGGTTGGTCTTGGCATTCCCGTTACCCACTTTTGAACTGATTTTGAACTCCCGTGGCAGAAGATCAGCTGAGCATGGTGCGTCCGGCCAGGGGCCCGCTGGGCATTTGCCTGGAGGGCCAGATGGCCAGTTCAAGATACCCACCCAAGATTTCACAGTGACTAAATGCTCTTTTGACCTCACAATAATGAGGTCATCAGCTGAATTTTAATGAAATACTACATTTTATTAACAAGAAAAAAACTAAACAAAAACTTTTCCTTTATATTAAAGTCGGCTCTTTTCTCTTACAAACTGTTGGACATGAAAACCCTGCGTGTGATTAAGGAAGCGGTCAGAAGAATCGCACGACGAAGGATATTTTGGGTAATACTTGTGATAATTTAACGTTCCTGGTATTAAGATGGAAGGATTTTCACGTTGAGCCATAATTGGAAGAAGCTGCTCCGAGATGACCTGCTGACTGCTTCTGGATCAATAGAAATGCATTTAGGGTATGAGCGGCACATTCAGTTACTTGTTTATCGAGGCGCCCGTCCATTCATCGGGAAAACTTCACGTTAAAGGTACACCACTGCTCGAAAGTTTGGGGTCACTGAGCTGTTTTCATGGAAAAGAACAGAAAATGATTTGGGTGTCCTGTTATTTTTGGGACTCTTGGTGGACCTCCATAGGACTTGTGATCTTCTGTAACTTGCGAGCTGGTATAAGGATGAGTGATTGGGGCCAACATCACCAAAGCATTTAGAGAGATTTGAGATAAAGTCTTAAACATTAAAAGAATAAATAAATATGAGATAAGAAGCTGGAGCCGGTTCTTTTATGGCTGTTTTAGTAAATGAGAATCGAGGTTAATGAGACTCCAGGGAAAGAACGCTTCGGCCAGAAAGGAGGATCACGAGGGGAAAAGGTATTACTAGCCTGAGGCTACACAATGTATCCTAAAAAAAGCAAATGAGGCAAAGCGCTAAACGTGGAACATTCCACTGGTCTCCATGGCGACTGCACCAAACTTCAACACTTCGGGACCGCCATTTTTAAACATGATTTTTTTTTTTTTACTAGAATGAGAAAAAAGTTGGAAGCATAGAACCTTCTGGCGGATCGGCCCCCCAATTAGTCGCCCGTTTCTCCTCCTGTAAAGACTCAAACCGTAATCAGTCGTTGGTCTCATCTTAGATTCTGGAGCCGTATGTCTATCCCATGCATGTTTAATACCCTCACTGTATTACCCTCTACCACTTCTGCTGGGAGGCTGTTCCACTTATCTACCACCCACTCAGTTAAGATAAAAATGTGCAGTTGATCTCACCAGCCTGGGTCGCGTCTGTCTGAGGAAGGATTTCAGGTCCCCTCCGGCCATGAGCTCCAGTAGAATAAAGCGGGGTAAGGCCTGCAGACTCACTCCGATACAGCGAACGATATTCTGGTGGCTGAATTTGCTGGTGAAGATTCAGGAGCCAAAACAAAGACCACATTTATTACAAAACATGGATAATATTTTCATTTATTTGTTTCGGTCAGAGACCAACTAAGGTCCTACTTGGGCCGCTGCTTAGATGATACCCCTCTGGTGCTTCCAGGTCAAGGGCGTCCAACCCGTGGCCCTCCTGCTGCTGAAGGACTACATCTCCCATACTCCTCAGCCAGCCCCGTAGCTGAAAGAGCATTCTGGGAGATGTAGTCCTGCAGCAGCTTGGGGGCCGCAGGTTGGAGACCCCGTTCTAGGTTTTTTAGAACTGCTTTGAATACCTACATGAATTAAATGCTCCGTTCTACTTAACAGCCCATGCAGTTCCTATATTATTTTATGGAGCTTCTAGGCCACGGTGTTTATTTATTAAACTGTTTTAGAATAATGTGAGAGCGCACGAGAATCCAAAAGATACCCCGGCTACGCGACGCTCCTCCGATTCATCTTACCTAATAATGAGAGCTTCCATAAGAAAGTCCAGCTCGTCCTGCTCAGAACACACCTCGGGCAAAGTCTGAAAAGACACAGTCATTTAGAGCGGCCGGTCACCTCCACGGCCCATTCTGGACCTACAAGATTCACCTACTACAGCTTTGTTACATTTCATGGTCCACCACATTCCGCTAGATTAGAAAGTGCGTGTAAAAGGGCTCCGGTGCGCCATCTGCTGGCAGCAAAGGGCTCTGCTACAATTACGGTACTTTTAGAAGAAGGCTCAAAAGATTCCGAGACTCCGTACCTCACTCTACCCCGGTCACTATAAGGAAACACCAAGTAAAATAGCAATAAACTAAAAGAAAAAAGGCCAATAGCCCCCTATCTAAAAACGGGGGATGGGCAACAATGGGAATTAAATCCCAAATACTATCAAATTAAAGAAAATAAAAATAAACTGCTAAAATTCATGTTTATTATATACTAAAAAAGTATATTCCTTACTGCCTATCAAGTCTGACTCAATCAGTCATAGAATCCCCCGATGCGCGTTCCGCTGATTGCTCTCCATTGCTTGAGGCACACCTTGGACGCGGTGATTTACGGTGTTCATCAGTACCAAGACTCAGCTCAGAGAACGCACTCAACTTTTTGTCTAACTGGTTGATGATGGTGGCAACTGGCGTCCAAACTGGCTTCATACTAAGCAACAGTTTAGGAGACCTGCCCCTTTAAGAGTCCTCCACGCTTTGACCACCCGGCCCCCGCGTTCACACTTTGTAAAGAAAGGATCAAGCTGTATCGAGCCGAGATGACACCTTTACATTAAAACAGATTCTCCGCACGACCGCTGAGACTGCACTTATAAAATTCAATAACCTATTGACGGCCTCGACGTTCCCCGGCCTCAAACCGAGCGGCTCTGCTGACTCAAAGGATATTGAGAAGGCCGTTAAAATTCAGCTTCACCCAATTATTTTTTTATCCATTCTCAATATTACAGAGCTCTGCCAAAAGCCTAACTGGTAAAGTTGGATTACACAAACTTTATAATATAAAGACATTTTTACTAATTGTTTTATTATTATGTTTTTTTTTAACCCGAGAAACAGTAGATAGTAAGCTCTTCTACCCAGCTGAGCAGTCAGGGCTGGTATGTTGAATGCATGCTCCAGTTAGGGAGGGTTCGCAGCGTTTCTGAGAGCTAACAATCAAGGTGGACGTTGATTTAAAATATGATCAACTTTGTCTTATGTTCATTCATTATAAAACCTCCTATGTGTCCCTTTTCAGGTGGGGCAGTCCCCCTTTTTGGACCCAAATCCCAATTTTTTCTCCCTCTTTTCTCGGAGGTCAGAATGTTTGCTGGGTATGAGGATATCACAGGTTCTACAGCCCTAAAAGCCCCAATAATGTATATATATAACAGAAAATGTGTTTCTATATTGTGTAAGTACAAAAAGTTATTCTTAGAAATGAACCGGTCATAACGTAAAAAGTCAGGGCAAAATCCTGCCCCAGCAGCACCTCTGATCGCACCCTCTAAAACAATTGCCCCTCTTCGGGCCATTTGAAATTACGGGCAAAGTAATTACTGCTATTGTTAATTAAATCCCCCTCATTGTAATAGCGCTTTGGAATCTTCTGCCGCTCCATATTATTATAATTAATAATAATAATTAATAATAATAACGATTAGCTATAGTGTGTGCTTTATGTTTGGCAGTCTGTGTAATTGTTCTTACGATCTTAAGTCCAGCATAGGGTTAAATTAGGAAACCCCCCCCGTGTGGCCCTCAGATATATCTCCTGCCACATTACGCCTGTCATCGTTGTCAGAATCTGGTCCAAAATACGGAGCAATCACCATGACGACCGACAGAACGCTCCTGCTTACTGTACAACTTTGCTGCGTATCACACTTCAAACACAAAGCCTTGAAGTGACCTTGAAAGTCAGAATGTGGCCCCCGGGGGATGCTTTGGAGCCTCGCACTCCTTTGGAAGATGCATGGGTAGTGTTATACATATATTCCATTTTGTTCCGGCCGGAGCAGACACTGCCGGTGGACGGTGCGGGGACTGATAGCAGCAGGAGTTATTGCCGTTCCGGCTCCCGCGTCCTGTTGATCCATGCGCTCGTGGCCCTGCACTCGGCTTGATGTTTCCATTCTCTGCCCTCTGTTCTCAGATGAATATCTTCTGTGTTCTTGTAATAACCGTATATAAAACCTCCTCTCGCTCACCGCCGGCTGCTATATAACACCCCCCGGCTGCTTTCTACCTTTAGACGACCTTCTATACTTTGTATAAGACGATTATTCTTACCAAGATTCCATGTAGTGATGGCTCGAGTACCGGCCCTTGTGTCATTATTTGAAGATACATTTAATTGAGTCACCTGCATTCAAGCAGGGAGATCAACCATAACATACTAGCAGTACAAGCACCGATTGGGGTCTTATATACGATCACAGCAGGATAGGATGGGAAGGAGTCAGTTCCAGGCTGTATGACCCTGAGAATCTGCCCCTTCACCCTGAGATTGGGGTCACTTGGGGTCAAACCCTAAGAGTTCCCAGGTAGGGTAGTACTAGATAAATACCCCTTGTTTCTGTAAGTCGAATTGTTAACCCATTGTACAGCGCTGTGACGGAGCTATATAAAAATACAATAATAATAATAATATGACGGCATCATAAATCAATAGAATGCAGGTGCTTCATTGAACATCATTCACTTACCTTCACGGCAACCTTCAGTGGTGTCGGGTCAGTGGGACTGGACAGCACTTGGCCTTCGTACACTTCTCCAAACGCTCCATGACCCAGTCCTCTGCAGGGAAAATGTGATAGATTTCTTAAATAAGCGAATGTCCGCCATTGCCTCGAATTATTGTGCGATCAAAGAATCAGTTCCACGTCTCCATCGATAACGTTTCATTCTTTTCCTCGAAATCCAACTTGCTTGAGGACCTTAGTTCCTCGACCTTTTATCTGTCTGTCTATCCATTTGCAGGCCTTAAAATACTTTTTAAGTAACAATAACTTTTATTTCATTATCGCTCGCCAATACAAACCTGCTAATATACCTTAAATAATCGCGGGCATTCTGTATTGTATTTTGGCCACGTCCAAGCGTCCAATGGGAAGAGAGAAAAGCAGCACTACTTAGTCAACATTAAATGGCAGGACTTCCGGGCCAAGTAATAGTCTCTGATTAACCATTAATAAGGAGCTTAAACCAAAAGCATCATTATGCCTTTAAAATTAAAGGAGAAGCCCCATGGAAAAATATTTTATTCTCCTTGAACATAAACCCCTAGCGCTGTATACAGTAATATAACCCCCAGCACTGTATACAGTAATATAACCCCACAGCACTGTATACAGTAATATAACCCCCAGTGCTATATACAGTAAATATTAAACCCCAGTGCTAATAACAGTAATATAAACCCCCAGCCACTGTATACACGTAATATAACCGCCAGCCTGTAATACAGTAATATAACCCCCAGTGCATGTATACAGTAATATAACCCCAGCACTGTATACAGCGCGCTGTATACAGTAATATATAACCCCCAGCGCTGTATACAGTAATATAACCCCCCAGAGCTGTATACAGTAATGTCGGTCAGCAATCACAAAACCTGCTTTTATCTCATTTTCCCCCCAATATCTGGAGACCTGGAGGCGCCATTGCTGTCAGTCATGTGATATTTTGCGGGACTTTCCTGCTTAAACACCACACTGAGCTGATGCTTTATGGGAACGCTAATGTATTCCGGTCCTCCATTGACTTTAATTAGTCAGAGTGTCCTGCTGGGTTATTAAGACTGATTCTAGCACCGCCTTTCGCGTCACGTGACGTTACCTTGCGGCAGTCGTTTCACCAACGGGTGACTGTTTGTTAATTTTTGTCGTTAAGATGTCTGAGTTACACTCAGTGCCTGAAGTAGAAATAGACTCCGATGGGGTTTTCAAATATATACTGGTGAGGGTGAGCTTGTGGAAAGGTGAATCGGAACAATACCGAGATATCGTGAGGGGGACTAAGACCGCTGAGTACCACAACCATATTTTCGAAAGCATAAACCCTGAACTGACAGCTTTAGGATTTGAATGTAAGTGCCTCGGAGGAGGAAAGATAGAGCACAACAGCAAAGACAAGAAAATCAGTGTATTTGGTGAATCTACCGGATATGGAAAAGCAGACCACTCCATTACTGGTGAAAAACTGAAGAAGGCATATAGTGGCTATGAGGTGATTTGGTCAGATGACAAAAAATGAATTGTTGGGTTCCGTCAATGGATGAAAATGTAAAGCTTTACTTGCATGATCTATGTTATTTGATTGGTAATATTTGACAATAAAAGCTTCTCTACCAAAAAAAAAACAACAAAAGGCTGAGTCATTCTATTGTTCCCCACAGGCAGTATGATAAGGAGGTGTTTAGTAGATTGGGGGTCAGATAACAAGAACCTCATACAAACGGCTCTTATGTAGCTGTCTGAAAACATTATATTATGGGGGAAAACTAAAATCTGATAAATGTAAATTATCGTTTAAAAACAAGGCCGCTCAGACTCACTTCTTATTGGGAATGAGACTTAACATGTCCCCGTTTTATTTCACTCCTAAATTTCCTCTAATCCTCGGTAAGAAAATGCCTGCGTCCACATGACCCGCCGCACGCAAACGCACTCGGCAACTGTCAGCTAGGCTGAATTTCTCTTTTTAAGGTAATTGTCTAAAATTGGACATTTTTTGACATTAATCATTAATCCCTCTCGAAATGATAGTAATTTATACCGAAAGAAGATATTTTTTTTCCACAGGTGAAACTGGAACCAGTGAGTATTTCTGAAGCAAGACATGAGGCAGAATGACAGTTTTTTTAGGCAATTTCTGCAATATTATTTTTTTTTTACCAAGGAAATAAAACCCAGACTCCCTAAAGTTCAGGCTCTGTCAGTAAGTGCCTTCGGCTTCTGTTCCGAGCACCGGGGAACCAAATTGATTCCAACTTTTGGATTTAAGTCGGGCACAAGGACTGCATCTGTCAAGTCACAAATTTTATGGCAACGAAACTCTGGAAGGCAAAGTCAGATTTAATATTTTTCTTACAGTTTAGAAATTGTTGCTAATCGCGGCCAAACATACACCGAGTTCCAACTACCTTCGGCCGCTTGATTTACGGCTCCAGTAATCAACTGAGGCTGGCGGACGGGGGTTTCCGGGGACAGAAATACGAAAAACTATAAGCAAACGGAAACTTTTAAAGGTAAACGGGAAACAAAAGCCATCTTGGATCCAGAGGGACTCGTAGAGGGGGGGGGGGGGTTAACGCTATACAGATACAATGTCACAGCACTCTCCTTGCCGTGACATTGGAAACTTCCAAATTCATTGACATATATTCTTGGAAAATATAATATATTATATAACCCCACCCAAATAAACCGAATTTGAGAATAATAATAAAAAATATTTATATATTAATATTGTAGATTCAGTCTAGAATATCAGTTCTGGACCGAGCCGATTTGCTGATGTTATTCTAACGGACTACATGCTAAGGGAGAGTTTGTGTTTGAGCTCCTTGGCTCTATGAAGGGCCAGCTCCAGTGAGCTTCGGATGCAGGCTGGCCCCGTAAAATGTATAGTTAAATCAGTGAGATTTCTTCAGTCTCCTCTCCCTTTGGATTAGACGTTATATGGGGCCAGCAGAGTCTTCTTCTGCTGGAGAAACGTGCCAGTGCTGGCCCTTCATAATGAATAGTGAATAGGGAGAGTAAAAGCCGCAGCTCTCCTGTAACTTCCTCTTTAGTGAATAAACCCCCAAGGTTATCTGCAGTCCGAAGAGAGAGCTGGATGGGGAAAAGAAGTGAAGGAAAGGAACGAGATGAAAACGAAGACAGGGAGGCAAAGGCGAAGAGAGAGTGATGGTGGAGAGAGCATAACGAAAAAAAAGAGAGGAAGAGAGAAGAGCAGGATGTGGAGTAAAGCGGTGAGGCAGCATGAGAGGGGAGGCCGGCCATCTGTATGGATGAAGTAACAGAGACACCTCGGTGTCCGCACCGTGCCATATTTATAACAGAAAAAGTGTAAATATGGAGCAGTCAGTAACATTCCAATGGTTTCTATAGCGACTACTCCATGTTTAGAACTTCCCCACTAGATAAATATGGCCCAAAAGACTCTCCGTGGCCCTCCCTTCGCTGGCCGCTACAAGACAAGCTCTGATATCCCAGGCAGTCGGAGTTTCCAAACACAACCCCCGTAGGACTTCAGCGCCCACCTCATGAGAGAAATGTTCTTCCGGGGAACCTCTTTGAGGTCGCCGACGGAGGTGATTTTCCCGGCGAAGCAGTAGTTGGGGTTGTAGTCCGTCATGATGGTGGACGTCCGCACCTTGCTCAGCTTGTAGTCCGGACTCTGGAGCTCGATTTGCATGGCCTGGAGCTCCTGATGTTTCCTCCGATAAACTACGGACACAAAACACACGGTGAACACAACGCGCTTACCGGTCACAGCTCCGGGCGACCCAAGAGGGGTTCTACGAGGACATCGAAGGGCTACCTCCTGGCCTCTGTCACCTGGCTCTCTACTGAGGACGCTCTCTTCTCTGTCTAGGACTGTCTAATGGGCAGCTTCTCAAAGATCGTCAACCCTTTGAGTGCTGGGGATGGGGCAACTTTCACAATTGTATGATTGTTGTACCCCGACTCGGGAACTTGTATCCCCCACCCCAGGCTGTCTAGTTTAACCCCTTCACGACAAAGCCCGTACACAATGCATTGCCCTTAAAGAGTTAATGCAAACCGTGCGTGACGTTGTATACTAGTGAAAGACGAAAGCCCGTATTTTTCTCCATTAATTCTCCTCCGTATTTTAGCCTCCACTTATTATTAAAGCTGAAGGGATCAGTCTGGTAATTGCAAACTTCTGGCAAAATCAATCAGATTTTACCGTGCCCTGTCAAAAGCATTCTACGAGCGATTGTGCTGTCGTTTCCACCGGCAGAAGGGAACAGGAGTTGCTCGATACGTCTTCATCACAAATAAATGGAATGGAGTTTTTTTTTCTGCGGCACATTAAGTCGCCGGGAAAGCTTTTTAAACAATAAAAGGTAAAAGTGACAGGAGCAGATTTTCGCCTTTTTTTTGATGGAAGTAGTATTTTACGGGACTGCGGAGGCATTGATCAAGAGTTCTTTTCAAATCAATGGTTACCGTACAGCAACCGGTGCGCATGAATGAGAGCTAAAGGGGCTGTAAGTGAATTAGAAGCGTAGAAAAGTTGATCTAAAGGGACAGTCGCTATTCAGTTTTGTAGCTAGACAGCCGTGAAGCGGATCCTCGAGGCTTCCAGTGTTCCGGGCTGATCGGTTAAGTTTCGCTGTTTAGTTACCTTCAGAATTAATAGTGGTCGGATTAAATATTGAATTAAAAAATGAATTATTAACCTCACAGGTACCCTGAAAACAAAGGATTTAAGAGTTCCCCTGAAAAATCCCCTTGACCCTGCGTCTGGAACTCGTACTTTTCCTTTTATGAAATTGTCTGAAATGTTCTCGATTTGTGTTGGTATTTCAACAGGTTGATGCCCCCAGGATCGGGACCCAGTGCATTGATAATTATACCCTTCCTTAACACCGGTCCTGGCACTTTAAGGCCAGCGGCCACTAAATGAGGTATGTGCAGCCGCCAGCTGGATGTTTCATCCTTTATGGGCATCATCAGTGAGGTTGGTATCCTTCTGGGCGCAGTAGGCAGGGATGCCCAATCCATGCACCCATCGGCTCTCGATGAGAGGCACGAATAATAACTTTGATAGGGTCTGGCACACGCCGAGTGCTTATACGTCATATGATGTCATATCTACTTTATATCATATAATGGATGCATATCTTCGAAAGGTCCTCACCTATCATGATACCTGAAAATGTCAGGATGAGGGCGGCCACAAGCGCAGAGGTCACAATAGACAAAACCAGCGACAAAGGGAGGTGATTGTCATGGGCAGGCTGCAACGGGTCATCTGCAAAACACGATGATGTCATAATTAATGGCTGTTCCCTACCATAATAAAATGACAAAAAATAATAAAAACGTAGCATGCCCTATTATTGTTATTAATCCATTTATTATTAACATTTTTGAAATCAAGAGATGTGATTGGATGATACACATGGGGTGGGGCGTTTTAACTCCTACCGACCAAGCTATACAATGACCCCTGAACGATATCACATAATTTCTGTTGAACAATATTGGAACGTTTTCAGATTATGGTCCAATGAAATAATGTTTTCTTGAGAAAGACTAAGTAAGATCAGAATGTTGCCTGTCTCTGGGGTGGAATAATAGTAACTGAACTGCTCTATTAGAGTTGTCTGGTTTTTAAAGGGTTAAAAAGGGTGAAAACCCGTGACATATATTCGAATATTTCTTATGATGTCGTTACATACTAACACACGTGAAATAGCAATGATGAAGACGCCATGACCTTCCCCAAACGTTCTCACCGATGCAGGAGACCCCGTCCTGAGCCACGATGGTCCCCGGTTCGCAGAGACAAGCCATTTTTTGGGTTTCTTCATCCAGGTAACATTCGTCCGACTCGCAGCGGCTGCAGTTCAGCTCCACTTTGATCTCCACCTCTCCGTGGCTCTCCATCACTGGCGGCAGAAACATCACTTGATTGATTATTGGAAAACGTTACCGTACATTGGCCGGGAAGCAAATCGGTTCATTCTGCTGCTGGCGTATTTAATATTTATTTTATCTCTGGCATGTAAAGACATTATTTCCCCGTGTAAGAGCCCATCGTGCCACTTAGCGAGCTTTCTGTAATGGAAGGTGCAGCTGTACAAGAAGTAGAGATAATTGCTTGGGATTGGGGTTTGCCGGTGATTGTAGATTCCTAAGGAGTCGGAGCTCTAAATAGCTGTAATTAAGACAGGCGGACGAGCAATAAGCTCCCGCTTTCTGAATTCTGGCTGGAGTGTGCACTTAAGAAATAGTTAAGCTCCCAAGAAAATATAAACACCCAGAATAAAGAGGTCAGAAAAGACCAACATTTCATACACGATAGAGAAAATGTACTGGAACTCAATGTCTTCAACATATGGAGGGAAGGGGTTAAACTAGACGAAATGAGGCTAGATGGAACATTTTAGTTGTGGGATAAGGGGCTCTATTATCTTGTTTTCTGATCATTAAATATTTTGTACTAATGTACTAATTTATTTCCACAAATACATATGTGTGTTGTATGTATGTATGTGTATATATATATATTAGAGGATGCCAAATATGTGGATTTTGTACATTAATTAGTTGATGTATGGGTAAAGGAGAATAAATATTAAAGAGGTCATAATCTAAAAGTAGAGGGTCAGAGGCTTATATGCAGCGTAAGCTTTGCTTTACTGAGTGGGTGGCAGATAAGTGGAACAGCCTCCCAACAGAAGTGGTAGCGGGTAATACAGTAAGGGGATTTAAGCATGCATGGGATAGGCATATCTAAGACGAGAAAAACAACTGATTGAGGTGCCAACAGTAATATGCGGATGAAAATTGGTTGGCATTAAAGGGTTAAGCCACTATGTTCTTGCTCTGATTCATTAAAGATCTCAAGTACTTGTGAATAATTTCCCGGCCGCAGATTTTAATTAGTATCTCATCAGCCAGTCGTGCTCAAGTACTCGTCACAATTTGCACGCTTGTGTTTCTATGTCATCGCACGAGTCGTATTTAAAAAGAGTCAGTGGCAATGGCCGTGTTTCAAAGGGTTAAAATGTAGAGAAGGGTGGTTACCTGTGAGCGGAGGGGTATATAAAACCCCAAGAGGGCTGATATAAGATACTCCATCCAAGCCGTCCATCTCTGGGCTGTTCTCATCGGCGGCGTTACCCCCTGCGGCAAATTACAAAAAAAAAAACATACATTCTTTATCACAAAGTAGTCAAATACATTCATTTGGGGCAAAACATCTATGGAATGAGTCTGTACGTTCATCAAGGAAAGCGAGTTACAGACATTCGCTAAATCAGGGTGATTTCTTAAGATAAAGCATAAGATATAACGCATTCTGTTCGCTGAAAGGGAACCTTCCAATGTTACTAACCTAATGTATCTCTGCTTAGGAGAAACATAAAAGTATCTGAAGGGTAATAACGTTACTATCCGCTCACGTACGCATAAAACGATTACTGTGTTAAAAAAGCACCTTTTGCGTCATATGTACCAAAATAGAAGTGATCTCATATATCAGAATATACTGTAGATATATATATATATATATATATATATATAAAGATTTTTATTAAAGTAAAGAAATAAAATAATAATAATAATACAAATGTTGCACTGTATTATTTTAGGGGAATTCTAATACATTCTAATATTTTTGCAGCCTTGGAGCAAAATATATCACAATGCTGATGCAAATATATATTTGTTCTCACGTATGAAAGAAAATCCCTTTACTTCATGGGTTACAGGCTGAAAAACAGAATAAGGAAATCATACCACTATTTATATATATTTAGTAAAATAATATGTGTATATATATATTTATTAAAAATATATGAATATACAGGTATAAATATTACCGGTATATATATAAATTCTGTTATATAAATTACTTTAAAATCTGTATATACATGTATTAAAATATATGTATATATATATTTATTAAAAAATATGTATTATATATTTATTAAAATAATATGAATATACAGGTATATATATATATATAATATTCAAACAAATTACATTAAAATCTGTATATACATGTATTAAAATAACACATATACATATATATATTATATATTAATTAAAAATAATATGTATAAAATATTATTTTTCTATAATATTTTCCTAAGTGCTTCTCCTCTCTGCTTCTCCAAATAATGTGAAATTCAAAATATAAAGTTCTTACATCCCCCGTATGATTTTACGTGGACCAGAACACATATAGCACAAAATCTAAACTGCAAACAGACAAATACGAACAAAATTACCTATAAATCCTCCGCCACCACCACCGGATGAACATCCACCGCCACCTCCTCCAAAGCCCCCTCTCGTCTCCCACCCCCATTTCTTTATGGCCTGAGGGCAGGACTCTCCTCCGATGCCACCTTCCGCGAGTGACTTCCCAGCCCACGGGTACACGGTGTGGTCACTCCAGCCTCCTCCACCACCTGTTGGGAGACAAATAGGATACTCAGCGAAAAAGGTATTAAAAAACCGATGTTACAATTAAAATATACGAATATAATAGTTCGATATCTGTTACAAATATGGTAACTTTTATGACTAAATATATATATATATATATATAATATATATATATAGCACCAATTCCGTATAATAATAATAATAGTAATTTATTACTATCATTATTAAAAATAATAATTTGCCTTTTGAACATGGGGAGAATGTGACCCAGTAGCTCCCCCTGGTGGAAGGCAAAACCCATGCTTTTCTTACCACTTGGATCTAGAAGGCTCCACTTTGTCCATCAGTGGTTTAGAAGATAATGCCCTAATGACCTTTTCTTGTAATATTTTTCAGAGCCCGATATTAATACCAAAGCATTCCACAGCATCATCGTTTCATTAATTTTACTGTAATAATATATATAAATCCACGAAAAAGTAATCCTACCAGCAGCCCCGGATCTCCCATTCAGTCCTGGTATAGTAGTGCTATTTTCCAGTCTCTCCGGGTGAATGATATTTGCTTTGGCCCAGTAGGCTCTTCCGCCCCCCCCTGCGGCTATCAGCAGCGGGGAAGGTTTTCCGTTTTCCATCTGGTGGGTTTGACAGAAGATAAAAGGATGGAGAAATTATCATTTCATAGACAGACTACGCTGATACGGCTAAATACACAGACCAAGTACCCCAAAATGTTGAGTTTTTAAAGAATTCCATGGACAACCTTCCATGAATTCCAAATGTATGGGGTCTAGGGATGTTCTGTTGGTTTCCATGGTGATTGATGCACATTTAGAACTTTTCTGCAGATTTGTGGCCCACCTAAATAGTTTCTTTAGTAAATATGGTCGATTGTGTTTCGGGTTGGTTTAAGTCTGGAGTGAAGAACGCTTGTAGGCTCGTCCCCCCCCTCCCCGCGGCTACCAGTAACGGGACTGTTTTTTCCGCTCATGTACCTAGTGGTGGCTTATCTGACCTTGTGATGTCAGGTATATGATTTATTCAATTTATTATATTCATTTAATCGTCTTCCGACGGGTAGCACAACGATAAAAGAATGAGTTCAAAAGGAGAAACGGGGCTGTAATATTTCTATATGACAAAATGAACAAAACTCAGAAAAAAACTATTTTTCAAACAAAAAAAAAACCAACTAAAAAAAAAAGCCTAGAAAATTCTATTGGATTTGGATAAATCACCTTAAATACATAGGTCGCTCCTCCTCCTCCTCCACCGCCTCCTGCCCATTCATTCACACTCCCGTTAACCCGGATTTCTTCTTCAATCTTCGTATTCTCTCCAGTGCAAACCATTTCTAGGACAGAGTTGGTCTGAGGAGGAAAAAAATAAAGATTACCCGTTATTATTATGTGGATCGGCACGATTCTTCGAACCCATCCACCAGCTGGTGATTTTTAGAGCAATACAATGTATCGATCCACTGAACGATGTATATAGAACCATGTTGTGGGCTTTAAGGGATCGGAATGAAAATATCATCTCATTAATAAAAAACACAATGATTTTATCCTTGGATTTGCCCGTTTCATGCTGATCCGTGACTTTTTTCACGGTTATTTGTTTGCTGAATATGATCTGAATTTTCCTGTTTCCGCTTTTTCCGTAGGAATCTTCTGAGGGTACTTCAGGAAATCAAAGGCTGATTAATAAAAGGAGACGCAGACGGCGATGAGTATCACCGAATGCCAAAGGCTTGGAGAGTCCAGCGCCATCTTAATCATCTTCCAACCACTTAACTTAATTGTATAGCGGGGGTTCTGCTTACGTTTCAATGCTACATCATTTAGTTGTTAAGAACCTTGGATTTCTTCTTCTATATCTTCTCTTAATATGCATGACTTGGGTATCCCTTAAAAGTGCCGAAGCCGACACTTTGATCGTGTAAAATGTTTACGAAATGAATAAGACTGGAAGAGCTCAGTTATGAAGAGAGATTAAAAAAGTTGCATCTACATGCGCAAAAAAGGGGATATTATAATGCTGTATAAATATGTGCGGGGCTGATATAAAGAGCTCTCCAGTGACCCCATCATTAACAGAAATGATCATTCTGAGACGGGAAGAGCAGAGAGCTCTTAAACACAAGGAAGAGATTCTTTAGAGTGAGGGCAGTAAAGATACCAAATCCACCGCCGCGAGACGAGGTTCTATCAGATACACCGGATGCCTCCAAAAGGGGTAAAAGCAGAACATATAGGGGTATAAATGACAGAATAAACAGTAATATTTTACAGCTTCTCGATCCGAGGAGAAATCTGATCGCCTTTTGGAGTCAAGAAGGAATTTTTCCACCTTTGAGCAAAATCTTAATAGTTTTTTTTTTGCCCTGCTTTTGATCCAAAGGAGGATATAAAAACTGCAATTAAGCTTTTGCTCGATATGTAGACAAGGGAACTTGATGGACTTAGGTTTGACTTTTGAACTAAGTTACTCTGTTATAATGTTACTACACCTCATTCATATTTTTTTTTCATGTGTTTCCTCCTAGTTAGAGTCCTGCCCCTGAAGTGTGCAGGTCACTGGTTTTACAAGCATGATCTATGTTGAAATATGTCAAGCATATAAAAGTATATAGACTTTTATATATCACGTATATAACACACAATGTATAAAACAACATCATGACGACTCCTATAATGTTACCGGTGGCAACAAGGCTTTTGTGCTGTCTTATGCTGACCTTTCGAGGTCGATTGGATTTGAATCAAGTTGGCAATTAATTCAAATTGCAAAACTAATTGAGACTGAGAAGCTCAACATTCACTAAACAAATTTCCATACCTACTCAGTTGACCCAAGGTGACCCAACTACCAACATGGAGCAGCTCACGCGAAGCTGGCTTAACACATCAAGTCGAACAACTCGGCAAGATCAACCTGACCTGTCTGGAAGAGGCGGACCGAGAACCCTATTAAACTTAACATATCTGAGAGACTTAACAACCCACTCAACCTCCAACCCAAAGCGGTTGAGTTGACCTTGACAGCAAATCGATGGAACAATTGGAACGACCAACTCAACTCATGAACCTCTCATGAACCAATTAGTTTGAGCAGGCTTGCTCGACCCATTTAAATGATCTTTGTAACTCAACTGATAAAGCCAACCTTGATGAGTAGACTCGCCGTGGTGGGACTTCATGACGGAGTTTGCATGGATTTGACCATTTTGATGGAATATAAACTGAGCAGAACATTCTCTCCATAACCGCTGCTTGTAACTGGGGTGCAGAAGCCGTGGGTACAACAATTATTACCCGCATTTTCATCCGCTTTCCATGCTGTTGAGCGATTCCCCGCGCCAACTCCTCCACAATTAAAGGTGAACTACAGCCAGCAGATTTCTGACAACCGAAAGCGCAGGTCGGAAATGTGTTCATAAAATACCGAGTTCCTCCCAAAGTACATAACTCAAGGCTGGCTTTCCGGAGCGGATGATTGTATTAGGGGTACCGATAAATCATAATTGTCACTCTCTGGCCATTCTTTCCATAAAATACTTTCTACGGAAAGTAAATTAATGGGCCGGAGGAAGAGCTTCCTTTACCGATCCCTTTTCTCTAATTGAATTTCTCCGACGCGGCGAGTGTTTTAATGAAATAATGAAGTGCTCCGGGTTTCAGGATCACAAAGAAATATAAATTACGTTATAAAAGACCTTTGTGTTGGGCGTCATAGCGTGGAATCTCTGATTACAATGCAATTAAGTAGACGCAATCGTGTAACGGAGATGTGTATTACATTAGCAGGCGATACATCTGTTCTGGAACCGCTTCTCATCATTTATTTGCCCCCCCCCCGATTTTAACAATAGACACGGACACTCCTTGATTAAACCAGTTCTCCAAAAAATATGTATTTTATCTGAAGACTCAACTATATCTTTAATAGACGGCTAATAAGATCAGAATTAGCGAACGTAGTTGGAGAGCAAGGTCTCGCTATAGCATAACTGCCAACAGTCCCTCTTTGGAAACACCCCTCCCCCGTCTCTCTTTCCTCCTCTGTGGTCCATCTTTTCTAGGAGCTCTGTTTGTCGGGGACGAGGGTATCGCAGGGTTCTGCAGCGCTAAAAGTCAGAATGATTTTCATGGGAACTATTTTGAAATAGAGAATCTACCGGCAGATCGGCCCCATTCGGCCCCCGTCTAGTCGCCCGTTTCTCCTACAGTCGTTGGTCTTGTCTTAGATTCAGGAGCCGTATGTCTATCCCATGCATGTTTAATACCCTCACTGTATTACCCTCTACCACTTCTGCTGGGAGGCTAATCCACGTATCTACCCCCCTTTCAGTAAAGTTCCTTACTTTACATCTAAGCCTCTTTGCTATAGACCTATATTTAAGGCACGCTATTGGACGAATGCCCCGTCTTAACCTATAGGAACTGTGCATAGCACAAATCTTTATACTTCACTCTGCATTATGAGGGGTCAACCCTGTCCTGCATAATGTATAGGTCAATTCCACTATACATTATACAGGGCCCGCCATAAATCTGATGTATCTGGCAAGATCTTGATTTAGTCAATCAGCCCCTAAGCCTGTAAGGGTGCATTACAGAGATGTACTGACAACGAACGTATTTATTAAGAAAAGTTATTATTTTAATTGCTTTTTTACGGATTTATCCCTTACTTGAGGACACGCGTCTTCCCCTTGTTGTCCAACCAGCATGTACAGCACGTCATCTTTTTGAAGTTCGAATATGCCCACTATGCACGTGCCGTGGGCTCGCGTCGGGGTTTTCCCCCCTTTTCCGCCACCGGCTCCATAACCTGCGATCCTAAAACAAAAAAAGAAAGGAGTTAAGCTCATCAACTCAAACAGGAGATGAAAAAATATTTATGGATTGGCCATAATCACAGAATTTAAAGCATTTCTTCCTCAGATGACGCCAATAGTTCCCTTTTCCAAGGAAGTGAATTAAAAGACTTATTTCATAAATAAAATCTTAGGTAGAAGCTGCAGCCCTGCAGCCGCCCTTCTTATACATGGTCTGAATAGATCACCCCCTGCATTGGCTGACTCAGCGCTGGAGCTGACAGCTTTTATATCATCTAAAATGCATTTAATGGCCCAAATTCTTAGCGGTCAACTGGTTGCCGTCACACGCTGGCACCTGGAAAGCAACTTGTATATTCGCTAACCCACAAATCGCTTGCATGTACATGAATGGGACTTTACATTTTGCAGGCAAAGGCTTGTAACTTCAATTATATGCATTTTACATGAAAAATAATTAAAATTCATTCACCGGGGCAAATGCAAGTGAATAATAGTGAATACATAGCCCGTGGTGTGCAAACTAGCTGCCATGAACTCGCCGTGTGCACTTGCTGTTTAGTGAATAGCCTTTTCTGTTTCCGTAACAGATGTGTAAATGTACTGGGGTAGGAAGCAGCCTGGTCTGCTGATGTCATAAAGAGTGATGCAATCTGTGCAGTTATTGCGATGTTACAAAGAGTGATGCACTCTGTGCAGTAAATGTGATGTCACAAAGAGTGATGCAATCTGTGCAGTAATTGTGATGTCATAATGAAGATTCCATAGAACTGCAGGAGCGCAGGTGAACCAAGTCATTCCTTGTGCAGACTGTCGAAGACGTCACACAAAGAGTGTTGGATTAGTGATTTCAGAGGAAATCTTATCTTTTACCAAACGACTGGAAGAACTCGATTTTTCCGTTTTCATAGAAGCATCCGGTGATATTTGAAGGTTCACCAATCATGGGGAGTGCGCTGGCCTCGTGCCTCCCTCGCAAAGACTCTCAGGGACTCGATCATGGGAAATCCATGAAGAAAAGGCCATTCTTCTCAAACCGGAAGAAGAAACGGGACGCCTCAACCCAGACCCCTACGCCTCCCAAATTTACAGTCCTGCGGGCTTCAACCAGAGAGCTGCTGAAATGTTTTGGGGAGTTTATCTGTCGCCGGTGCCAAAGAATCGAGTCTCTCTCTCCCCGGGAACCGGTCTCCTGGCTTAAATATCTGGACAAAGACTTGCGTAGATGGGATGAGAACCGCTTCTTATCCCCGGCCAGCGTGATATTTCTGTACATGCTGTGCCGTGAGGTGATCTCATCAGAACTGGAGGACAAGGAAGAGCTGGCGGCAGAAGTGATGCTCTGCGCGTATCTCACCTGCTCTTACATGGGGAGTGCCACCACGTACCCTTGTGTATTATTCAAGGTGGAGGGCTTCACGAGCCGTTTCTATGGCAGATGCCTCGCCATCATCGATCTTATGAGCTCCAAAATGCTCAAGATCAACGAGGACCCGGTGTATTTTGCCCAGACCTTCGCGGATCTGTTGGCTGAGAGGAAGGAGAGCGATAACCTGAGTGGCTGAGGATGGATTGAAGTGATCGGAGTGGACAATTTGCTGAGTGTTCTGAGACTCTGATGACACAGATCATCTCTATGCAGGGCTCTGCATAACTTGTTACTAGTCTGATACATTTGTAACAAGACCATGATAATAGCTGACTGTCCAAGAGATCACACAGAGTGTTGGATTCGTGATTTTAGAGGAAATCTTCTACCAAACGACTGGAAGAACTCGGTTTTTCCGTTTTCATAGAAGCATCCGGTGACATTTGAAGGTAGGTCCTGCTTCTGAGGGACATGTACTGACAATATAGTAATAATATCTGTATCTACCATGAGCCAGATCTTTGTTGATAATGTCTTGGTTTCCAAATATTCCCAAGAAATGAATATTTGAGCAAAACATTAGGAAGGTCATCTGCTCAGGGACTGAAAGACCCCATTATATGATTACTGATGATATGATTAATTAGATAGAATCAGAGGAATTTATTCCATATCATAGGAGAACATTGCTTAGTAATGGATGAGTTTGATTGTTTGTCATTTATTAAATAGAATCTTATGTTGTTTTATTTTTTTTTATCCAGGTTCACCAATAATGGGGAGTGCGCTGGCCTCGTGCCTCCCTCGCAAAGGCTCTCAGGGACTCGATCATGGGAAATCCACGAAGAAGAGGCCATTCTTCTCAAACCGGAAGCAGAAACGGGACGCCTCAACCCAGACCCCTACGCCTCCCAAATTCACAGTCCTGCGGCTTCAACCAGCGAGCTGCTGAAATGTTTGGGGAGTTTATCTGTCGCCGGTGGCAAAGCATCGAAGTCTCTCTCTCCCCTGGACGCGGTCTACTGGCTTAGACATTTGGACCCGGTATATTTTGCCCAGACCTTCGCGGATCTGTTGGCTGAGAGGAAGGAGAACGAGTGGCTGAGGATGGATTGAAGTGACCGGAGTGGACAATTTGCTTAGTGTTCCGAGACTCTGATGTCACAGATCATCTCTATGCAGGGCTCTGCATAACTTGTTACTAGTCTAATAAAATCGTAACAAGACCATAATAATAGTGCTTTGTGTGGTTTTAGATTCTTCATGATATTCCCCTTTAAAACTTCTTTTATTTTGCAATTTTCTGGAAAGTCAGCAGCATCTTTTATATAAATGCAATAGGACTTCTTATTCAAACAGACTTATTATCTATTGCCAAGGTGGTAAATCTACTGATGAATGTGCTAATTACAGACCAATATCCCTTTTAAATGTGGATCTAAAAATCTTCGCAAAGATTTTAGCAAACAGGATAACACCGCTATTAACATCTTTAATCGTTAATGACCAAGTAGGTTTTATTAAAGGTAGACAAGCATCTGATAACGCAAGAAAACGGATTCATGTCATTCAGATTTTGTCAGAGCTATAATGGCGATGTACTCTTCCCCAATGGCAATTGTTTTAAATTAAGGATTCGTTTCCAAGGACATTATTATCTCAAATGAAACAAGACAGGGGTGCCCATTGTCCCCGATATTATATGTATTGGCATTAGAGCCTTTAGCTATAAAAATACGTCATTCTGGAGTGGGTTTTCCCATATCTGATCGAAATACATTAAAATTGAATTTATTTGCAGATGATATTTTAGTAAGCATTACGGAACCTCAAAAATCTATCCCTTCATTATTTAATATATTAGAATACTATAGTGAAATATCATACCATAAAATGAATACTAAAAAAACCTCAAGCTATGACATTAAATCTCCCACAAAGTGCTATAAATACTCTGAAACAACAATATGATATTCTCTGGATAATGCATTATATAGCGTATTAAGGCATAAGACTGACTAATACCATTAAACAAATGATTCCAACTGAATCTGAACTGTGGGTAGACATTAAAAAAGACTTTAATTCACGGGCCACTTATAATTTATCCTGGTTGGGTCAAATAGCTGCTTTTAAAATGACAGCTTTTCCAAAATTATCATACATTTTTCGAATGATCCCTCTACATATATATCTAAAGCTACTTTATTAAAGTATCAAAAATATGTAAACACATTTATTAACCAAGGAACAAAAAAAAATAGAATAGCAGATAAATTATTAAGAATACCTGTTGATTTGGGTGGACTAGGCCTTCCGGATTTATAGATTTTTCATAAAGCAGTACTTTTAGCACAGGCTATTTTGTTACTTTCCCCTCCAGGTCAAATTGGTTGGGTTGATTTAGAGAATAATAGGTTAATTTCCTATAAACCTGAAAAACTGTTATGGCTTCCTAAACATCTTTGCCCCAGGGTAAAATTTACTGTGGAAACATCTAATATAGCATTGAAAACATGGGAGTGGACAGCTAGTTTGTGTCCTGAATTATTTAAAAATCAAAAGGTTATCCCATTTAAAACACTCAGTTTATTAATTCCTAACATAGATTTATCCATTTGGTATGCAAAAGGCATAAAATGGGTTAATGCTTTGTTTCATGGGAATACCTTTTTATCATTTGAACAATTACATCAGATTTGGGGTATACCATATAAGCAATTTTATGTATATTTACGAATAAGACATTATCAATTTATTCGAAACTGTAAATAAAAATACTTTATTCCTTATGAATCTCTGCAAGCAAGTGCCTTATATAAGAAAGGCTATTTCAGTTTGTTATAAAAAAAAGAAATGGATACCTTTACAGTAGACAGGATGGACAGAAATAACTCCTACCTTACAAACCGAAAGAGATTGTTTCCATAACAGATGTGTAAATATACTGGGGTAGGAAGCAGCCTGGTCAGGCTATCTGCTGATGTCATAAAGAGTGATGCAATCTGTGCAGTAATTGTGATGTCATAATGAAGATTCCATAGAACTGCAGGAGCGCAGGTGAACCAAGTCATTCATTGTGCAGACTGTCGAAGACGTCACACAAAGAGTGTTGGATTATTGATTTTAGAGGAAAACTTATCTTCTATCAAACGACTGGAAGAACTCGATTTTTCCGTTTTCATAGAAGCATCCGGTGATATTTGAAGGTTCACCAATCATGGGGAGTGCTCTGGCCTCGTGCCTCCCTTGCAAAGGCTCTCAGGGACTCGATCATGGGAAATCCATGAAGAAAAGGCCATTCTTCTCAAACCGGAAGAAGAAACGGGACGCCTCAACCCAGACCCCTACGCCTCCCAAATTCACAGTCTTGCAGGCTTCAACCAGCGAGCTGCTGAAATGTTTTGGGGAGTTTATCTGTCGCCGGTGCCAAAGCATCGAGTCTCTCTCTCCCCTGGACGCGGGCTACTGGCTTAGACATCTGGACAGCGACTTGCGTAGATGGAAAGAGAGCCGCTTCTTATCCCCGGCCAGCGTGATATTTCTGTACATGCTGTGCCGTGAGGTGATCTCATCAGAACTGGAGAACGAGGAAGAGTTGGAGGCAGAAGTGATGCTCTGCGCGTATCTCACCTGCTCTTACATGGGGAGTGCCACCACGTACCCTTCTAAATTATTCAAGGTGGAGGGCTTCACGAGCTGTTTCTGGGGCAGATGCCTCGCCATCATCGATCTAATGAGCTCCAAAATGCTCAAGATCAACGAGGACCCGGTGTATTTTGCCCAGACCTTCGCGGATCTGTTGGCTGAGAGGAAGGAGAACGATAACCTGAGTGGCTGAGGATGGATTGAAGTGATCGGAGTGGACAATTTGCTGAGTGTTCTGAGACTCTGATGACACAGATCATCTCTATGCAGGGCTCTGAATAACTTGTTACTAGTCTGATACATTTGTAACAAGACCATGATACTAGTTGACTGTCCAAGAGATCACACAGAGTGTTGAATTAATGAGTTTAGAGGAAATCTAATCTTCTACCAAACGACTGGAAGAACTCGGTTTTTCCGTTTTCATAGAAGCATCCGGTGACATTTGAAGGTAGGTCCTGCGTCTGAGGGACATGTACTGACAATATAGTAATAATATCTGTATCTACCATGAGCCAGATCTTTGTTGATAATGTCTTGGTTTCCAAATATTCCCAAGAAATGAATATTTGAGCAAAACATTAGGATGGTCATCTGCTAAGGGACTGAAAGACCCCATTATATGATTACTGATGATATGATTAATTAGATAGAATCAGAGGAATTTATTCCATATCATAGGAGAACATTGCTTAGTAATGGATGAGTTTGATTGTTTGTCATTTATTAAATAGAATCTTATGTTGTTTTATTTTTTTTTATCCAGGTTCACCAATAATGAGGAGTGCGCTGGCCTCGTGCCTCCCTCGCAAAGGCTCTCAGGGACTCGATCATGGGAAATCCACGAAGAAGAGGCCATTCTTCTCAAACCGGAAGCAGAAACGGGACGCCTCAACCCAGACCCCTACGCCTCCCAAATTCACAGTCCTGCGGCTTCAACCAGCGAGCTGCTGAAATGTTTGGGGAGTTTATCTGTCGCCGGTGCCAAAGCATCGAAGTCTCTCTCTCCCCTGGACGCGGGCTACTGGCTTAGACATTTGGACCCGGTATATTTTGCCCAGACCTTCGCGGATCTGTTGGCTGAGAGGAAGGAGACCAATAACTTGAGTGGCTGAGGATGGATTGAAGTGATCGGAGTGGACAACTTGCTTAGTGTTCCGAGACTCTGATGACACAGAACATCTCTATGCAGGGCTCTGCATAACTTGTTACTAGTCTAATAAATTCATAACAATGGCTATATCTCACTTGAAAGTTGCCACTATTCACCGTGGCTCACAAACATACCAAAGGGACAATTTCAAAGATTCGAAGAAAAGGGGTACAATACTGACACTTTAGAAAGGGACATCTTTACAGCAGACAGGATGGACAGAAATAAACTCCTATCTTACAAACCCAAAGAGACTGAAGGGGATCCCTTCTCTATGCCAGTGGTCTTGGACCACAATATAGAACATAAAGGAATAAAACGAGCACTCAACAAACACTGGGAACTCTTGAGAGGGGACTCACTACTGTATGAGAAACTACCTGAAAAACCCAGGATAGTTTTTAGGGGAGCCCCAAGCCTAGGAACCAATTTAACTGGTAGCTTCTTGCCAACCACTCATAAAGACAAGAACCCCTTTCAACTTAAGAAAGCCTTCCACAGATGTGGGATTTGCATTCCGTGCCAAAACAACACCTCCAATAGCAGGAGAACTTCCCAAAAAAACGGGAAGGAAATATTCAATAAAAGATGTTCTATCCTGTAATGCTACAAATATAATCTATATGTTACCTGCCCTCGTCATCTATAATATGTAGGCAGAACGGGGGGAACATATTAATAACATTAAAAAAGGGTATAAAAATCATAATCTATCCCTACGCTTTGCCAAAACCCTGAACAGAGACCCCGAAAAGGCTTAGAATTCATGGTAATTTGCCAGGTGCCAAAACACTGGAGAGGAGGGGATCACAAAAAGGATCTAGCCCGCAAAGAAATGTGGTGGATCTTTGAACTTAAAACCCTCACAACCAGGAGGTCTGAATGCAGAGTTTGAACGCCCCCATTTTTTATGAAATAAGCTATTCTGCATACATTCCTCTTTTTTTTTTGTAACTTCTGCTGAGATATCATATTTACGTAGTGTAATATTGTGAAAGGATGTACCGTATATTCCGGCGTATAAGGCGACCCCCAACTTTTACAGTCCAAATATAGAGTTTGGACTATACTCGCCGTATAAGACTACCCCTCTACCCAGCGTACAACAACCAGCCAATCACGGCAAGCAATGTACCTTACCGGTGATTTGCTGGTTGATTTTCTGACATATACATACATGCACTGCCCTTACACACACACACACACACATATTAATATAATATCTACACATATGCCTGTCCATACATACACATTTATACACTGCCCTCACCACACACCTCTGCCTTTACACACACACATGTATATGTATATATATATATATATATATATACACACACACACACACACGTATGTATATATATATATACACACACATGTGTGTATATATATATATATATACACACACGTGTGCACTCACACCCCTTTCTCCCCATCTCTTACCTTATCTTCTGTCTCTTTCTTCCATCCACTTCAGACCTCGGCTTCCCTGCTCTCTAATCACTGCGCGCCGGCTATTGATGCCGAGCACCGGGACATGACGGCATCCCTACGCTCGGCATCAATAGCCGGCGCGTAGTGATTAGAGAGATTGGTGGCTTCGTGGGAACCTCCGGCTTGGTAAGTACCCGGCATATAAGACGACCCCCCACTTTTAAGAAGATTTTCTGGGGTTTAAAAGTCGTCTTATACGCCGGTATATACGGTACTTTATAGATACAAATGCAGTAGCGACGTTTTTGTGAGAAAATTCCTTACCTCGATTACCACTCAATTTGATTACAATCAATTATAGACCCATGGAATCATACCATATTTCATATAAATTTACATCCCTGTTAGTATATATCAATTTCATGACATCACCACCTGTTACTATATATATATATATACACCTGGTACAAATCATAAAAAAATAAAAATTCATTGAAACGTGCACAACAAAAACATAACACAACAGAAACGGTGTCCTAGTGTAGGGGACATCATAACTTTGTCGCCGCTTAAAACCACATTATTACAGAAAAATATATCGGTTATACGGATTCCCCAAAGATTAACAGCAGAACATTAAGCTTCCGCCTGTTATCAATTAAATGGGGACTCTCGCTGGTTTCCCCTTCTTATAAAAAGGCCCCAGTTGTAGAATTCCCACGCGTGTTTTTGTATTTGCAACCTGGAAGAAGCCTTTCCTGATATCACCGCGGGATTCACCCTCTACAAAAACTAAAAAAAAACCTTCCATGGGAACGCATGATATGCGCAAGAATGTCAGAGGAATTCTAAGAAATAACCATCACATTAACAAAATCAGGTAAGATTTGACGTGGAAAAAAGGAGAGATATTAAAAGATCTCTGTATAATTATCCTTTGTAAATACCCAGAGGATACAAACAGTGGCGTCAGCAGGGGGGGGCATGGCCCCCCTACATCATGCTGTGCCCCCCAATTGAAACGCCGTCTTTTTTTTTTTTTAATAGTATTTATATTCACATTGGCAGCAGGGTCTAGTATTTATATATATATTGGCAGTAGGGGCTAATATTAATATTATATATATCGGCAGCAGGGTATAATATACGTATATATCGGCAGCAGGGGCTAATATCAATATATATCCGCAGCAGGGGTTAATATTAATATATATCAGAAGCAGGGTCTTATATATATCCGCAGCAGCGTCTAATATTAAAGAATGAGAAATAACTGCCAGTTTGGCTGTTATTTTGAAATCATATTTCAATCACGGTCTTTACTTCAAAGAGATAAATACATATTATGTAGTTAAAAATGCACGTCTAATGTGTGTATATATATAGTGTATATGTACAGTTTTATAATTGGCCCCCCTACTTTGGTCCCTGGCCCCCCATGTGCCCCCCCATATATGAAAGCTGGAGACGCCACTGGATACAAAATACATTTTACTAGTCTAATACATTTGTAACAAGACCATAATAGTTTTTTTTTAAAAAGGGACAATTTCAAAGATTGAGAAGGAATTGCAGTGATAGAAAAACCTTCTCTGACCGAGCCTCAGTTTTAAAAGGGAGATTTGAAGAAAAGGGGTATAATACTGACACTTTAGAAAGGGATATCTTTACAGCAGACAGGATGGACAGAAATAAACTCCTACCTTACAAACCGAAAGGGACTGTTTCCATAACAGATGTGTAAATATACTGGGGTAGGAAGCAGCCTGGTCAGGCTATCTGCTGATGTCATAAAGAGTGATGCAATCTGTGCAGTAATTGTGATGTCATAATGAAGATTCCATAGAACTGCAGGAGCGCAGGTGAACCAAGTCATTCCTTGTGCAGACTGTCGAAGACGTCACACAAAGAGTGTTGGATTAGTGATTTCAGAGGAAATCTTATCTTTTACCAAACGACTGGAAGAACTCGATTTTTCCGTTTTCATAGAAGCATCCGGTGATATTTGAAGGTTCACCAATCATGGGGAGTGCGCTGGCCTCGTGCCTCCCTCGCAAAGGCTCTCAGGGACTCGATCATGGGAAATCCATGAAGAAAAGGCCATTCTTCTCAAACCGGAAGAAGAAACGGGACGCCTCAACCCAGACCCCTACGCCTCCCAAATTTACAGTCCTGCGGGCTTCAACCAGAGAGCTGCTGAAATGTTTTGGGGAGTTTATCTGTCGCCGGTGCCAAAGAATCGAGTCTCTCTCTCCCCGGGAACCGGTCTCCTGGCTTAAATATCTGGACAAAGACTTGCTTAGATGGGATGAGAACCGCTTCTTATCCCCGGCCAGCGTGATATTTCTGTACATGCTGTGCCGTGAGGTGATCTCATCAGAACTGGAGGACAAGGAAGAGCTGGCGGCAGAAGTGATGCTCTGCGCGTATCTCACCTGCTCTTACATGGGGAGTGCCACCACGTACCCTTGTGTATTATTCAAGGTGGAGGGCTTCACGAGCCGTTTCTATGGCAGATGCCTCGCCATCATCGATCTTATGAGCTCCAAAATGCTCAAGATCAACGAGGACCCGGTGTATTTTGCCCAGACCTTCGCGGATCTGTTGGCTGAGAGGAAGGAGACCAATAACTTGAGTGGCTGAGGATGGATTGAAGTGATCGGAGTGGACAATTTGCTGAGTGTTCTGAGACTCTGATGACACAGATCATCTCTATGCAGGGCTCTGCATAACTTGTTACTAGTCTGATACATTTGTAACAAGACCATGATACTAGTTGACTGTCCAAGAGATCACACAGAGTGTTGGATTCGTGAGTTTAGAGGAAATCTAATCTTCTACCAAACGACTGGAAGAACTCGGTTTTTCCGTTTTCATAGAAGCATCCGGTGATATTTGAAGGTAGGTCCTGTGTCTGAGGGACATGTACTGACAATATAGTAATAATATCTGTATCTACCATGAGCCAGATCTTTGTTGATAATGTCTTGGTTTCCAAATATTCCCAAGAAATGAATATTTGAGCAAAACATTAGGATGGTCATCTGCTAAGGGACTGAAAGACCCCATTATATGATTACTGATGATATGATTAATTAGATAGAATCAGAGGAATTTATTCCATATCATAGGAGAACATTGCTTAGTAATGGATGAGTTTGATTGTTTGTCATTTATTAAATAGAATCTTATGTTGTTTTATTTTTTTTTATCCAGGTTCACCAATAATGAGGAGTGCGCTGGCCTCGTGCCTCCCTCGCAAAGGCTCTCAGGGACTCGATCATGGGAAATCCACGAAGAAGAGGCCATTCTTCTCAAACCGGAAGCAGAAACGGGACGCCTCAACCCAGACCCCTACGCCTCCCAAATTCACAGTCCTGCGGCTTCAACCAGTGAGCTGCTGAAATGTTTGGGGAGTTTATCTGTCGCCGGTGGCAAAGCATCGAGTCTCTCTCTCCCCTGGACGCGGTCTATTGGCTTAGACATTTGGACCCGGTATATTTTGCCCAGACCTTCGCGGATCTGTTTGCTGAGAGGAAGGAGAACGATATCCTGAGTGGCTTGAGGATGGATTGAAGTGACCGGAGTGGACAATTTGCTTAGTGTTCCGAGACTCTGATGTCACAGAACATCTCTATGCAGGGCTCTGCATAACTTGTTACTAGTCTAATAAAATCGTAACAAGACCATAATAATAGTGCTTTGTGTGGTTTTAGATTCTTCATGATATTGCCCTTTAAAACTTCTTTTATTTTGCAATTTTCTGGAAAGTCAGCAGCATCTTTTATATAAATGCAATAGGACTTCTTATTCAAACAGACTTATTATCTATTGCCAAGGTGGTAAATCTACTGATGAATGTGCTAATTACAGACCAATATCCCTTTTAAATGTGGATCTAAAAATTTTCGCAAAGATTTTAGCAAACAGGATAACACCGCTATTAACATCTTTAATCGTTAATGACCAAGTAGGTTTTATTAAAGGTAGACAAGCATCTGATAACGCAAGAAAACGGATTCATGTCATTCAGATTTTGTCAGAGCTATAATGGCGATGTACTCTTCCCCAATAGCAATTGTTTTAAATGAAGGATTCGTTTCCAAGGACATTATTATCTCAAATGAAACAAGACAGGGGTGCCCATTGTCCCCGATATTATATGTATTGGCATTAGAGCCTTTAGCTATAAAAATACGTCATTCTGGAGTGGGTTTTCCCATATCTGATCGAAATACATTAAAATTGAATTTATTTGCAGATGATATTTTAGTAAGCATTACGGAACCTCAAAAATCTATCCCTTCATTATTTAATATATTAGAATACTATAGTAAAATATCATACCATAAAATGAATACTAAAAAAAACTCAAGCTGTGACATTAAATCTCCCACAAAGTGCTATAAATACTCTGAAACAACAATATGATATTCTCTGGAAAATGCATTATATAGCGTATTAAGGCATAAGACTGACTAATACCATTAAACAAATGATTCCAACTGAATCTGAACTGTGGGTAGACATTAAAAAAGACTTTAATTCACGGGCCACTTATAATTTATCCTGGTTGGGTCAAATAGCTGCTTTTAAAATGACAGCTTTTCCAAAATTATTATACATTTTTCGAATGATCCCTCTACATATATATCTAAAGCTACTTTATTAAAGTATCAAAAATATGTAAACACATTTATTAACCAAGGAACAAAAAAAAATAGAATAGCAGATAAATTATTAAGAATACCTGTTGATTTGGGTGGACTAGGCCTTCCGGATTTATAGATTTTTCATAAAGCAGTACTTTTAGCACAGGCTATTTTGTTACTTTCCCCTCCAGGTCAAATTGGTTGGGTTGATTTAGAGAATAATAGGTTAATTTCCTATAAACCTGAAAAACTGTTATGGCTTCCTAAACATCTTTGCCCCAGGGTAAAATTTACTGTGGAAACATCTAATATAGCATTGAAAACATGAGAGTGGACAGCTAGTTTGTGTCCTGAATTATTTAAAAATCAAAAGGTTATCCCATTTAAAACACTCAGTTTATTAATTCCTAACATAGATTTATCCATTTGGTATGCAAAAGGCATAAAATGGGTTAATGCTTTGTTTCATGGGAATACCTTTTTATCATTTGAACAATTACATCAGATTTGGGGTATACCATATAAGCAATTTTATGTATATTTACGAATAAGACATTATCAATTTATTCGAAACTGTAAATAAAAATACTTTATTCCTTATGAATCTCTGCAAGCAAGTGCCTTATATAAGAAAGGCTATTTCAGTTTGTTATAAAAAAAAGAAATGGATACCTTTACAGTAGACAGGATGGACAGAAATAACTCCTACCTTACAAACCGAAAGAGATTGTTTCCATAACAGATGTGTAAATATACTGGGGTAGGAAGCAGCCTGGTCAGGCTATCTGCTGATGTCATAAAGAGTGATGCAATCTGTGCAGTAATTGTGATGTCATAATGAAGATTCCATAGGACTGCAGGAGCGCAGGTGAACCAAGTCATTCATTGTGCAGACTGTCGAAGACGTCACACAAAGAGTGTTGGATTATTGATTTTAGAGGAAATCTTATCTTCTACCAAACGACTGGAAGAACTCGATTTTTCCGTTTTCATAGAAGCATCCGGTGATATTTGAAGGTTCACCAATCATGGGGAGTGCGCTGGCCTCGTGCCTCCCTTGCAAAGGCTCTCAGGGACTCGATCATGGGAAATCCATGAAGAAAAGGCCATTCTTCTCAAACCGGAAGAAGAAACGGGACGCCTCAACCCAGACCCCTACGCCTCCCAAATTCA
>VKOC01002022.1:0-83233 GCA_009364415.1 Spea multiplicata | reverse complement strand
TCTCAACGAGATCAGATTTCTAATCGCCTTCATCCTTGTTCCTATTTTTCTAAAACTTTTTCGTCGGCCGAACAAAATTACGATATAGGGAACCGAGAATTGCTGGCCATTAAGTTGGCATTGGAAGAATGGCGACATCTGCTTGAAGGGACTGTAACTCCCGTTACCATACTCACCGACCACAAAAACCTAGTGTATATCGAAAATGCCAAACGACTCAATCCTCGACAAGCTCGATGGGCATTATTTTTTACGCGGTTTAATTTTTCTATTTCCTTTCGACCGGGTTCAAAGAATACTAAGGCCGATGCACTGTCTAGACAGCATGAGGCGTCTAATGTTGAAACTTCTGTCGAACCTATTGTTCCACCTACAAAGATAATTGCCACCATACACAGTACCCTCATGTGGCACATTTCTAAATCTCAGACGCCCCTTCCCCGAGGGCAAATTCCACCTCCTGGGAGACTTTATGTGCAACCACGCTTTCGTAAAGCTGTTCTGTCCTGGGGTCGTGCTTCTCCAGTAGCTGGTCATCGGGGAACTCGGAACGTAAAATTTCTTCTGCAGAGGAACTTCTGGTGGCCTACTATGAATCGTGACATTTCTGACTTTGTACAAGCGTGTACTGTATGTGGTCATAATAAGATACCACATACTCGACCAGCGGGGTTATTATGCCCGTTACCTGTCCCAGACCGACCATGGCAGCACTTAGCCATGGACTTTGTTACGGATCTACCTCCTTCTCGTGGACATACAACTATTTTAGTAGTGGTAGATTTGTTTAGCAAACAAGCACATTTTATCGCTCTCGCTAAGCTTCCGTCAGCTAGTACACTAGCTGACATCTTCATGAAGGAAATTATAAGACTTCACGGGGTTCCTCAAATAATTATTTCTGACAGAGGTTCACAGTTTATCTCGAAGTTCTGGAGAGCAATGTGTAGACTTATGGGGATTGAGTTACATTTCTCTTCCTCCCACCATCCACAATCCAATGGTCAAGCGGAGAGAACGAATCAAGTTCTTAAACAATATCTGAGAATGTATGTTTCAGAGGACCAGTCTGATTGGTCAACGCTTTTGTATCTCGCCGAATGGTCATACAACAGCTCATTTCACGAGTCACTACAGATGTCTCCGTTTAAAGCGGTTCATGGTTATGAACCGTCATTGTGGCCTCAAGAAACCAGTACCACGGGGGTTCCAGCAGCCGAAGCCCAATTCCAGGTCTTGCGTGATCATTGGGCACTTATTTCTGAACAGTTAAAGCAAACCAAACGGTTGCAAAAGAAAACAGCCGATAAGTATCGTTCAACAGGACCGATGCTCAATCCCGGGGACTATGTGTGGCTTTCCACAAAGTATCTTCATCTCCAACAACCTGCCAGAACCCTTGGGCCTAAGTATATTGGCCCATATAAGATTAGGACACAGATTAACAGAGTTACCTATTCGCTTGTGCTCCCTAAGACGCTACGCATTCATAACGCATTTCATGTTTCTTTATTAAAACCAGTAGTTAAAAATCAATACTCCTCTACGGTTCGTACTCCCGACCCTGTAATGGTTCAGGGCGAAGAAGAATACGAGGTACAGACAATCCTAGACTCTAGAAAGAAACAAGGGAGACTCCAGTATTTTATTAGATGGAAGGGATACGGTCCTGAGGAGAGTTCTTGGGTTCTTGCCTCGGATGTCCATGCTCCAGCCAAGATTCGTTCTTTTCATAAAAAATTCCCTCTGAAGCCAGCCTCTGATCGCCAGGATGGCTCTTGTAGACAGGGGGGTACTGTTACCTCGCCAGCGGATCCGCGGTGTCCTCGTGCGGGGGAGCCGAGACGCAGCTCGCGCAGGCAGCTCCCGGCTCGTCCGCTCGCGGGAACGCGGCGCGGTCTGTCCGGCTGCGGGACGCGCGCCCCCGTGTGGATCGAGTGATCCAGACGGGACGCGCGCCGAGACGTCATGAGAGCCGTTCGCGCATGCGCGAACGGTTATCTCATGAATATTCATGAGGGGATTTAAAGGGACCCTTTATCCTTTTTCCTCCTCCCACTTAATTAAGTGGGTAGGAGGATCTAGGGATGGAGGGATATTTAAACCTTCAGTTGAGAGCTATACCTTGCCTGTGATAGAGCCTTTATTGCCTACACTAGCGTTCCTGTATCTATTTGCCTTTTTGTTGCCTGAACTTTGCCTGAACCTGACCACCCGTTGTTTGCCGCCTGCCTCTACCTGAACCCAGTTTGTACCTGACTATCCGTTGATTGCTGCCTGCCCTGACCTCTGCTCGTGACCCCGACTATCCGTGTTTGCTGCCAGTCCTGATCTCTGCTCGTGACCCCGACTATCCGATTGTCTGCTCCTTATACCATCTGTTCCTGCATTGCTCGCCATCACCGCTTGGGGCGCCTTTCCTTGTACTGCAGCGAGGATCCACAGCCTGAACCACCGTGAGTGACAGCTACATTGTAGCTATTACATATTTTTGTAATACATAATTAGACAGTATTGCATCTCCGGATTTTAACAATTTTGATAAATCTGCTATACAGAGTAAAAAGATTTTATTTATGAAAATTGACTCTAATCACAGACAATGGCCATACGCAGCATTAATTGCATAACGCAGTCAACTGATTCCTCTAGAGAGGCCTCTTGATTAATCTATCTCATTAAATTTCTACTTTAATTAACTGATGCTAAGTATACCAAACCAAATATAGTATTCCACACTAAAATTAACACTATAAGCATTTGCTTATTCAGTAAATTTAAGCATATATGTGAAGCTCCTAATACACAACTAGTACCAAGTAAAATAGATGTCTGTCTTTCTAGAATGTTTCATTCAAGGGTGGCCACCAGTGAATGTGGAGATTCAGAGAAACCTGCTAGGATCCTTTACTGGTTCAGAATGCTGGCTTGTCTGACTCTCCTCATAACCATATCACTACTATCCCCCTCCAAAACATGCAATTAACCACTTAATATTATCAAGTGGTTTATCCCAAAGAAGAGATCTCAGCCGAGGAACTTTGATGCCTTATAGGTTCATTGAACCTACCTTTTTAACTCCTTCAATCCCCTATGGACGTACCGGTACGTCCAAAAAATGCATCCCAATAATCCCCTATGGACGTACCTGTACGTCCAGCCCTTCTTGCAGTGGCAGGGACACTGCCGCTGCACCGGAGACCTGCCGCTGCACGGGAGATCAGGCTGTTTGACAGCCTGGACTCCCCCTGACAGCAGAAGCCAGCAATTGCCGGCTTTCTGCTGTCTGATCTGATGTAAGAGCTTCTGGCATGAAAGCTGGAAAGCTGTTACATTTCAAACTGCACGATCAAACTGCTGACGTAACCAGGAAGTTCATCGGAGGACAGGATATCCTCTGCAGGGGATATCCTGTCCTCCGATGAGGCACAGACACTGCGATCTCTATGCACGTCTGTGAGGACCTGCATAGAGATCACAGTGTGATCGGTGCAGGGACATCGTGGGGAAGGAGAGTGAGAAACCATGTCTCTCACCCCCCTCCCATGCTGCAAAACGAAAAAGAGAACGGTTATTTATTTAAAAGTTAAGAATAAAAAAATCATTCAAATAATAATATAAATAATAATAAAAAAATAATAAAGTGATTGTGACATCACTGGCATTAATAACATGTTTAAGAGGTCCCTAATAGGACCTCTAACCATTAAAAAATAAATAAATGCTAGAACATTCTAAAAGTCTATCCAGTGTTGTCAAATAATGCCCCTGAGGCCTCATCTTCAACCCAGGGGATGAGGTTTTATTTTTTTTATGCCCTTGCCCATTCAGTGCAATGGATTTTCAGGTAAACCTTGTGGATGTGTCATACACATTGCGGCATTGAAGGAGTTAACACTGCATCATCACTCTCAAGGAGCGATCGGGCAGCGGGGAAGGGTTGGGGCTGGTCTCCACCCTCATGTGGAGACCAAGGAACCCTCTCCCCCTGTCCTTGAAGCTGCTTCTGGCAGCTGGGACGTAATTGCTGGTCTATAGACCAGCCATTGCATAGAGGAGTCTCTTTGATGACTCCTGTAGGCTTTCATGACTACAGGAGTCATCAAAGGGCTTGTGGGGGCTCGTTTTTGCTGTTGTTGGTCTGCCTGGGCTAAATTTTAAATACTAAAATACCATTAAATGAACCCCCATATCCATACCTGGGAACTCTCCGGGTCTTGACACGCCCCGCTCCCCTCCCATTATCCACATCAGTGGGCAGTCCTGGCCGCGAATCCGCAAGGGAAGGCTGTGGGTAGCCGGAGCTCAGAAGTTCCTATTTATAACCATTTCTTTTCTGCTTCATTGAAAAAAAAATGTTGGCTTCTTCAGATGGCTCTCTCAGCTTCTACTTTCCATAGTCCTCACCCCCTGGCATGAGTGTCTTTTGTTGCTATTATAGTAAAGAGTAAATTTCACTGCCTTCTCTGCTCTTTAAACCTCAAGCAATGATATATATAAACTCATTAAAAAAATACATCCATTTAATGAGTATACAAATGTTAATAACAGCCAACATCTATCAGGTACGGCTACAGATTACGGTTTAATTATGGAACAACTATTATCATTGTAGATAGGACTATAAATTATTTTAATAATCATACTTTTTATAAGAAATAATCTTTAATTAGTGTAGCAGTATAAATTGCTGATGCCTCCACAATAGTTTATTCTGTTGTAGAAACATCTTAGTCTGCTATATATATATCTAGAGCATTCATGTCTCTATAAGGATAGCTTTGTTTACAATTCATTTGCTTTGCCTATAGAAGGACCTGGATGATTATGTGTTGTTCTCAAGAGCTATTCAATTCTATTAACACAGAAAAAAATCTGACTCCAGATAAAAACCATTTGGACCAACTAGACTACATATTTTTCCTGAAGACTCAGATCTTTATCATTTCTTGGTCTTATTATTATTAATGATAATAATATATTTTTTTATATGGGGCCAACAATTTACGCAGCGCTAAATACAGTACATATATTCAAGGGGTATGACAAGAGGAGAATTGACAGACTAAGACAAACCGATACATTAGGTGGAGAAAGCCCTGCTCGCAAGCTGGTCTTGTCTTAGATTCAGGGTAGCTTTATAGCTGTCACATGGATGTTTAAATTAACTTGCTATATTACCCCCTACCACCTCGCTTGAGAGGCTATTCCATCAGTAAAGTTCCCTTTTTTTAATCCATGAGATTTCATCCACAGATGACCAATGTTAAGTGATAATGTATGGCTTTTGATCGCAGTGTTTCATGGAACTACACTTTGCAAGTTGGAAATACACTGGGCTTGCCTCTTGCGCACTGTTATTATTATTTTCTATAGCTGCAATAGAGCCATGCAATGAGGTTATACATAACTATAATCGCATATTTAAACAGAGACAAAGGTTGTGGAGGAGTTTGATACTGGAGCTTGTAATATGAAATAAACAAACCTTGTCTTTTACCAGTACATAATGGGGTCCAGTCAACAAAAAGGTGTCAGTTGAATTAAGTATTAACTCTGTTGAGATTACTTGATTTAAGTTCCATGGATTTGTATGCTCCAAACATGCAATAATTCTAGAATTAAATCTTGTGTGCTAATGAGGGTTTCAGTTTGTGTGCGTTTGACTGCAACTCATGGGAACCCCCACAAGATTTAAAAAAATACTGAGAAATAAAGAAAGAAAGGAATCATTTTTAAAGAAAGTAACCAAAGTGTGACCCTACTTGACTTTTCTTCTCTTCTATATTCAAGCAATAGTTCTAAATAAACAGGCTCTAAATAAACAGATTGTCGTTATATTTATTGCACCTATGACATAAATGTTTTAATACAATGTAGCAAACAGCTACTTGTTGGGTTGTCTATCAAATCCTATATTATATACAAAATCTTTATTGATGTTTTTTTTTAATTCTTAGCCAAGTTTGTCTTTTACATTGAGTCCTTAATTTGCTAAAGCAATAGATTACAGATGAGTTGCTGTTTCACCTCATCACCTTCACCATGTATTATAGATGATCTCCTTGTACTTTACAAGAAATGCTTTGCATAAATAGTTAAATCAGCACGATTTCTTGAGAGCCTGCTCACCAGTTGAATAATGCATTATGCAAGGCTGGCTCGGTCCTTCCTGCCAGAATTGGCCCTTAATAATGTATAATAAAAATCACATAATAAAGACTCTTCTACTAATTCTCATCATAGTTAATAACACCCCATACCTCCCAAAATTTCAAACGGCCAAAAGGATAATTTTGTTTTAGGGGGTGTGGTTAGAGGTGGGGCTAAGGGCGGGGATTTACCAAGACTCTTTACGTCTCTAGCTAGTTGTTTATGCAACCGAGTAAGGCATTAGAAGAAGAATGTATTTTATTTATACAATTTAATTTATAAAAATTTCTGTTTCTGTAATTTTATTGTAACTTTAGGGCTGTGGAGCACTGTTATACGCATATACCCAGCAAACAGTCTCAGATAATATGAGGTACATCAGGGGAAGAAAGAACCACAGGAGGTTATAGGGCCGAAAGAAGGACTGTCCTTCTGAAAGATGGACATTTGGGAGATATGACAGCCTACATGTTAGGTTTGTAGTATTAACCATTTTAGTAAAAGTAGGATTAAGCTGTACATGTCCATATATTGAACTTAACACAATAAATAAATTAAACAGAAACACTGTTCAAATTTGGATAAAATTGGCCGTAGCATTATTAGAGAGTATAAGAGGTATAAATAAATATAGAAATACAATCTACTCTTCCTTAGCCAGATTGTTAAATAATCAAGTCTCTGTCCACCTCAAACCAGAGGCAACCTTTACACAGTTTGCCGAACCGCTACTTAATATTCAAATTTCCGGTGGCAAAAAAAAAGCTCTGCACAATGTTAAAAGCCAGCGGAAGAAAACTGCAAACTTGAATATTAATTAGGAAACGTTCAACCATTTCTTAATTGTTATTCAAATTTGCAGTTTACGCGGGATTTCAGCCTTTCCGCAGGCTTTTGACATTGCACGCAGCCCCCCCGCCCCGCACGGTTACAGTTGGTTTCAGCGTCCTGCTGAGTGAGCCTGTGGAGCAGCAGCAGTCTGGCAAGAACTTGCTTATGTGCTCTCTTTCTTATTTAAATTATATATATATATTTATTATAAATATATATTTATTAATACTATAATAATATGTTTATTATTATATTATTTATAAATATATTATTTTTATCTTGTTTATTATCTTTATTTCTTTATTATTTATAAAATTAACATGTATTATTATTAAATGTATAAACTGTATTATAAATATATAACATTTATTTTTTAAGATTTGCCAACCTGCCCCTCCCCAGATATGCCTTATACACCCAGGTATGCCTGTTGATCCCCTATATGCCACTCTGCCTCCCTGATATTCCTTTTAACCCCTGCATGCCACTCTGCCCATTAGATATGCCTTATACACCCTATATGCCACTCTACCTCCCTGATATTCCTTTTAACCCCCTATATGCCACTCTGCCCCCCAGATATTATTATTATCTTTTATTCGTATAGCACTAACAGTTTACGCAGCGCTTAGTACAATACATATATTCAAGGGGTATGACAAGACAAGAATTGAAAGACTAAGACAATTCGATACATTAGGTGGAGAGGTAGTGTGGCGGTTGTATCAATGACAAGGAAGTTCTAGTAGCTAAGATGGTATGCGTCTCTGAAGTAGTGGGTTTTGAGATGTTTCTTGAATGTTGGGAGGGTGAGTGAATGCTGAAGGTTCCTTGGGAGTAGATTCCAGAGATATGGGGCAGCTCGAGTGAAATCTTGTAGACGAGAAAAGGAAGAGGTGATGAGTGAGGAGGAGAGCCTGAGCCCGTGGGAAGAACGTAGGGATCGAGTAGGAGAGTATTTGCTTTGCTTGAAGAAGAGTGTTGCGGTAGTCAAGACGGGAAATGATAAGTGAATAAAGCAGAGTTTTTCTGGATTCTTGGGTGAGGAATGGGCGGATACGAGAGATGTTTTTAGGTGCAAGCAGCAGGATCTGCCGAGGGACTGAATGTGAGGGATGAAGGAAAGGTTAGAGTCAAGGATGACCCCAAGGCATTGGGCCTGGTTAGTAGGAGAGATAGTCCTGTTGTTAATGGTGATAGAGAATTCAGGTAGTGGAGTGGAGATGGAGGGAGGGATGATAATGAGTTCAGTTTTAGAAAGATTAAGTTTCAGGTAGCGTTGTGACATCCATGAAGAAATAGCAGATAAACAATTGGTAATACGGGACATGAGAGATGAAGAGAGATCAGGAGAAGACAGGTAGATTTGGGTATCATCTGCATATAGATGATACTGGAGGCCAAATGAGTTGATTAGTTTGCCGAGAGATGAAGTATAAAGAGAGAACAGCAGAGGGCCAAGGACTGAACCTTGGGGGACGCCAACCGAAAGTGGAAGGGGCGATGATGTCTTGCCAGAGAAGGAACGGTTAGACAAATATGAGGAGATCCAGGAGAGAGCTGTATCTTGAATGCCTATAGAAGCAAGTGAGTCTAGAAGAAGGTGGTGATCAACGGTATCAAAAGCAGCAGAGAGATCAAGTAGTATAAGAATATAGAAGTGACCTTTTGCTTTGGCAGAGAGCAAGTAATTGGAGACTTTTGTTAGAACTGTTTCAGTAGAGTGAAGGGGTTTGAAACCAGACTGTAGAGGGTCAAGGTGGGAATTGCATTTGCCACTCTCCCTCCCAGATATGCCTTACACCACCTAAATGCCACTCTGTGAATGAATTATGTGAATGAAAGTGTGACTTAGTGAGTGACTTCAAAAGTGTTTGCGTGTATCAGATGTATAATTGTGGAAACCATCAGGGTGTCTGAGCCTTGGGCAAGATGGCATAGGCAGGGTGTTTATGGGACAAAGATGGCACAGGCCAGGCTGTTTGGGGACAAAGTTGACTCGTGCTGTGCTGTTTGGGGACAAATATGGCAAATCCTATGTTTATAATTTGGGTGCTGATCAGGTTCTGTGTGGGCAGTGTGGACGCCAGGGCTGGCTTTGGGGTATGCAACCTGTGATCAATGCCTGTAGTTTAGGGATCCCTGAATGGCAACACCCCCCCCCCCGCTGGCTTTTAGTAAAAAAATCTTGGCAGTGGTTACTAAAAAAATTGAATTCCACCACTGCCTTTACCCCATAAAAGCTATGACTGTATACACAAACTTTTAGGGAGCACTGCTATTTATTTAAATTTAAACTTGTCTCACGCTGTGAACACACCAATCAGCTGTGCGCATTTTCCCGTCGCAAACGCTCCTGCTGCAGCACACCTGATTAACCAATCAGCTGTTCTAGCTGTCCTACCTGCCTGACAACTCAGAAACTGGTTTTAGCTGACAAAGCCTGCTAAAACCAAAGTGCCCTGACCTGCATTTGACCCTTAACTGACCTCAACACCTAACTAATGTCCCGCAATGGACAATTTACAGCACAGCTTAGTTAACATGCGCCTTTTAAATTCTAAATGTAGTGAAAAAAGGAGTAAACATGATGTAAACATTATACCAGTAAACATGATGCATAATTCTAGAAAACTAATAATGCCAGATAACCACATTTAGGCATTATTTAATTCTAAATGACAAAGCAAAACATGGTGTTTACTGTATATATGTGATGTAGCATTAACTTCTATCAAGAAAGCCATTATTGTTATACGCAGTGTTGTTGTGCTGATTGATTTAGTTTTACAGCTTCACATCATTCTAAACATATCAAAGCTTTTTTAATTTTCCAAGCTGGTATATAGTGCCACTGATTTAATGAAAACATGCGGTGACTGCTGGATTTAGATAGTTCCAGGCTACAGGATGCACATTGTATCTTTGAACACAGTAGACAACAAGCCGATAGATATCAAAGCTGGTGGTAATAACAACACCACAACTTTTCTCAGAAGCCATAGGAGGATTGGATTGCTATAACATAGTGAAATACATGAGTACAAAAGTCCACACACACACACACACACACACATATATATATATATACAAAATAAACTTATATATGTTTATATGTTCAGATACTGAAAGGGTCGGTTGTCGGCATGGTTGCTGACACAGTGCTGATCATGAGAGGCCTTCGTAAGTGTACAACACCCTCCAACTACCGGCCAATAACCTGCCTACCCACAACATGGAAAGCCCTACCAGGCATCATGACCACCAAGCTGCCGGACCACATGGGCCAGTACATAAGCACAGTTTAGAAGGGCATTGAGAACAACACCATAGGGTCCAAGCAACAGCTGCTCATAGACAGAGCAGTCGCCCAAGACTCAAAGTTTAGACAGACCAACCTGAGCACAGCCTGTATTGACTACAGGAAAGCCTACGATTCAATGCCACACACATGGACCTGTGAATGCTTGGAGCTACACAAAGTAAACAGGACACTAAGGACCCTCCTCAAGAACTCATTGAACTGGAAGACAACATTGGAAGCCAACACAAGACAGCTGGCACAAGTGTCTATCAAGCTGTATGCCAAGAGAGAACAAGACATCAATTTACTAATCCGCCTAACACAGATTTAAAGTGAAGACATTGGGATGCCATTCGGACTGGAGTGCAATCTGATAGTAGTAAAGAGAGGGACTTAAAACCAATGGGGTGGAACTACCAGCAGGGCACATAGCAGACCTACATACCAATTACAAGTACCTTGGTATCCACCAGTCACATGTGAGCCATGATGAAGAGACAAGGAGGATAGCAACATCCAAGTACCACCAAAGGATAAGGCAGATCCTGAAGAGCCAGCTTTATTGGAAGAACAAGATCAACGCCATCAAAACATACGCCCTGCTAGTCATCAGATACCCCTCTGACATAGTGATCTGGCCAAAAGAGGGCTTGGAGGCTGCCAATGTGAAGAAGAAGCTCCATAAGCTCCTCACAATGTATGGAGGTTTCCACTCCAAGTCCAACATCCAGAGACTGTACAGCAGTAGGAAAAGAGGTGGGCGGGGTCTAGTAACTGTCAAAAACCACAGTCCTGGATGAAACAGTATCTGGGAGTACATCAGTAAACAGGCACGCAAAGATGAGCTATTAAGGGAATGGCTGAACCAACATCAGACATGGAAGGAAGATAAAGTCAAGGAAGTACCGTGGCAAGCTAAGACCCTACATGGGATGTACCATCAACAAATAGCTGAGGTGGCTGAGATTTTTGAAATCCTACCAGTGGCTAGACAGGGCTGGACTCAAAGACAGCTCTGAGGCACTGATAATGGCTGCACAAGAGCAAGCACTAAGTACAAGATTCAAAGAGGCAGGCATCTACCACACCAGACAGGACCCAAGATGCAGACTATGTAAAAAGGCTTCTGAGACAGTCCAAGACATAGCGGCAGGGTTTAAGATACTCGCAGGAAAAGCGTTCACTGAACGTCACAACCGAGTAGCTGGCGGGATATAGAGCAACTGCACGGGGTAAGGGCTAAACGCTCCCAAGTCCACAGAAGGTTGTGGAGAATAGCAGGGCTAAGATCCTTTGGGACTTCCAGATCCACAAGGACAAGCAGGTACTTGCCAATCACCCTACGTAGTGGTAGACAAGGACCAGAAGACAACAGTGGTGATAGATGTATCAGTGCCAAGTAACAGCTACATCAGGAAGAAGGAGTATGAGAACCTGGAGAAGTACCAGGACCTGAAAGAAGAACTAGAGAAGATGTGAGGAGCAGTGGTGACTCAAACAATATATAGGGGGGGCATATATATATGCCAACAGTAATGTGAGATGGAATGATACTTTTGTTATTGGATTAACATAATACTTGAACATGGGAAGCCTGAAGCCACAATTTAGTATGACTAATCCTTGAAATAAATATATATAAAATAACACAATACCTTAACTTTTCCACTAAATGATTTCAGGGCCTTGAACGTTTTGTCCCCTGAAGTCACTACAACTTCAGGAGGGCATTTTATCTCTGGATAAGTATAAATTAAGTAATTCCTATTGTAAGTTAAGTGCCAGGAAACAGATGACCAAACACACACACTAACACAGGCTCTGTCACACCAACACCCAGACACACACGCCAGGACAGGCTCTGCCACACCGACACCCAAACACACACACCAGGACAGGCTCACACTAGCGACAGGCTCTGCCATACCAACACCCAGACACAACACACCAGGACAGGCTCGTGCCACACGACACCCAAACACACACACAACACAGGACAGGCTCTGCCACATGGACACCCACATACCCCAGGACAGGCTCTGCCACATCCACATCAAACACAGACACCAGGACAGGCCTGCACCCTGACACCCGCACACCGAGACAGGCTCTGCCACACCAACACCCAAACACACACCAGGACAGGCTCTGCCACACCAACACCTATACACACACACCCCAGGGCAGGCTCTGTTACACTGATAAACAAAAACACACAAACAGCAGGACACAATCTATGTCACAGACATCTACATCAGGATGGATTTTTCACACTACATTGCCGTTTATAACCCCTTAGTGTTTTTGCCCCTTGTGTATTGATGTCCCAGCACCCTTTTAGTATAGATTAATGTGGTGCCCCCACACCCTTGTATGATTGCCACCAGCCCCCAATGCCCTCAGCAAGCCCCTCCCTTTACTATTTATTTATGTGCCAGAGGAGTAGTTTGCACAGGGTACCAGAACACTTAAGGCACCTCTGTATACAGTAATAACATATGAAACGTAGCATTTCAGGTATAGATCAAATAAATACACAGAAACAGCATTGCAGGTATTAATCGACTGAACAAGACATACAAACCCTGTATTTGCATGGAAACATAGAATAGCAGATATGGATCTACAGAATAGCACACAAACTCAGCTTTGCAGGTATAGATCCATTGGAATTCGCACAAAAACACGGCATTAAAGGTATATTTAAAACCCCCTAAATTACAGGCATAGATCACAGGTCGCACACCCCAAAGTCAGCCCTGGCGTCCTCACAGCCAACATAGAACCTGGCCAGCACCCAGATTACGCACATAAGATTTGCCATCTTTGTCCCCAAACAGCCTGGCCTGTGCCATCTTTGTCCCTAAGGCTCAAACATCCTGCTAGTGCCATCTTTGCCCTTCCACAATTATACATCTATGATACACACATACTCATTACCTCATGCTCTCCCTCATTCAGACAATTCATCCACACATTAACTCATGCTCGCCTCATTCAGACATCGCCCCTCATTCAGACAATTCATCACTAATCAATTCATCCACATATTTCTCCCTCATTGCTCATTCCACATATTAACTCATGCCTCCCTCATCAGACAACTCATCCACATATTAACTTATGCTCTCCCTCATTCAAACAAACTCATCCACATATTAACTTCATGCTCTCCCTCATTCAGACAACTCATCCACAAATTAACTCATGCTCTTCCTCATTCAGACAATTCATCCACATTCATCCCTCCTATATCACTTTCTACCCCTTCTCCCTCTGTTATCACTTTCTATCCCTTCTGCCTCCCTTATCACTTTCTAACCCCTCTTCCTCCTCTTTCCCTACTCACTATCTACCGTCTCCCCCTTTGTAGTTCACTCACCTTTAAGTCTTGTGGCCGGAGAACAAGGCTTCCGTCTTCCTGCTCTGCCGCGGCGTGCGCTGCTTTACTGCTGAGCGTGGGATATGATGTCATAGGCCGGCACCGCGACGGAGGTAGATGCCTCGTGGAGGAGACAGAGGGGGGACGAGCGGTTGCTAGGCACCCCTCTATTTCCTCCACGACAAAAAAAAAAAAAGCGTTTGAGGCTGCCCGGGAATTAAAGTCCCATTGCGGGACTGTCCTGGGCAATCCGTTGGGTTGTTCCAAATTCGGCGGGGGGGGAAACAGCCACTGGTGAGGAGTGAAGGCCAAACTGGCCCCAGTGGTCATAGGAGCACTCGGGGCTGTTACTCTTAAGATGGGAGTGTGGCTCCAACAGATTCCAGGAAGGACATTAGAACACTGTTCAGAAGAGTGTAGTGCTATGAACAGCTAAGATACTGCACAGAGCTCAATGTTAAGGAAGACACATATCACCCATAGTGGTGAGGAGAGAATTGTTTTTTTACACACATATACAGTATATTGACTAGATTTTTGCATTCAGGCACTCTGGAGGAGGATCACACAGCGTCCCTGGAGCAGAGTTTGGCGTTGCTGAATGCCTTGACATCAAGGCATTTCAGCAACATCTTTTGAGGAAGGAAAGCAACCCTTTTTTGAGATGTGCACTCTGATTGATCCTTACTATAAGCCTAGACTAGTCTGACATTTCCCACAGTGACAAGGCTTTTATATATTAGATTTGTTCCTATGTCCAATATTATAAAGATGCATTTTTTGTTCCTGACAAATCAGTGTTTAGCTACACTCAATATTTGTTGTTTTACCAGGATTGATATCATGTCCCTGCAAATAAACCATATTTCTTTCTCTACAACTCTGTTTCTACTTATGAGGATTGAGTGCTTCTGCCTGGGTGCTTTATACGTATATTATTCCCAGAGGACCTAAGAAGGACATCAACACAATGGCTGGGATCCCAGCTCAAGACTTCTGGTTCCCAAGGCACTAGTTGCCTTTTATCATCAAACAGGTTCAGCCCATTACAATGCTTTGGCATTGATGTTGGTAATGGTGGACCCTGCATTTAGTATTATATTTAAACTACTTAAATATAGCAGATGCATACATTTTGTAGTGTTTAAACAAGATAAGTGACCTTTTTTACTTTAGAAAGTGTATTTCACCTGTACTGTTCTGATCACTGGAGTACCTAAAGAAGGCTTAGCTGATAGAGATCTGCCTTCTCATACTTGAACTCAGTAAAAGTCTAAGAAGACACAACATAAAAAAGCCTTTTGTGTTAAAGTTGGCCTAGTCACGATGGCATGAACACTGTCACTCAACAGGGCTGCCAGATTTGTCAGATTTTCAGAAATCAAACAAAGAGAAAATCATTGCTTAGATATGGCATCCATCCCTTTATTCACAAAACAAAGAAACCTCTGTGTTGTGCGTGGTAGTCAGCTGTCAAGACTGTGTTCTGTTACATTGCAGGGAAACAATATATACAATGATAAACATTATATATAAGTAATGAATAATCAAGTGAAAAGTGGCAAGGATTATTAAAATCATAATGAAGACTTATTCTTATAATATTTTAAATGTTCTGTTGCAGAAGATTCTAGAATATTGAAAGGTTGGGAAGGGCCACACACACAAACGTTCTGTATGAAATGGATACAAAAATGGACTATATATATATATATATATATATATATATATATATATATATATATATATAGGGAATTAATTATAATAGAATGAGTGGCACAGGAAAGTTAAAATGGGTTATTGCCATAGTTGTCCAAGACTAAGTTCTGTCCTTAGTAGGTTGCCTCAATATTTATTAGGTATAATTCCCCATGGTAGTATATAATTGCATTAAAAAGGTGCTCTGAGCTAGCCCCCTGAGCTTTGAGCTGTTCCCTCCAGCTACCCCAGGGGAGGGCTGGCAACTTCTTGCCCGGGGGCCAGGTATCTGCCCACATGCACATATATTTATACACACTCTCACATTTACAAAAGCTTTTACCACAAGGTCACGTTCTATCGCATTACCTTACCCTTCTGTGTTCCTGCCTCCTCAGGTAGGACCAAAATTGATCACCAAAGCATGGTTCACCCTCATCTGCTCTGATCCACCCCCCCCCAGCTCACCTCTGATTTGACTACTTAACTGCAATCTATCCATCCAGTTCCATAATGAATAAATAAATATTTAAGTGTAGTTACATTGATTTAATTCACTTTTATTTGTACTTATTAGCTGCATGTATTGTTCTGAGACAGCTGGATCTCTGCCTCTATTACTCTATCTAATCTATCTATCTATCTATCTATCTATCTAGTTGGCTTAGAAGATATATAGAATTCTCTCTGTCAGCCTTCTAACTTAATGTAAAATCAAAGGGAGCCTTGTTTCATGGTGAAGTAAAGTTCCTCGTGAAAGGACAAGAGGTGTAAGAGGAGAATCAAGTACTACAAGCACATCTCACCTAGAGTTTGTGACCTAAGGCTTTTGAATGTGAAATTCATACATTTTGTTAGACCTAAGCTGTTAAATATAAAAGTTATGTCCTGTTGTCTCAACTTGATCATCAGGTAATAATCTTTGTGAAGAAACTTTTAACATTGCCAGAAAGACCACTAGGAAGAACAACTTCTCAGTAGGTGAAAGATGACAAATTATGTAACACATTTAAGAATAAAGGTAAGGAGACACTCTGCGTTATAATTAAGCATTTAGGAGGCTAATTGTGAGGCCAGGAACAACAAAAATCCAAAACTAATGTACACCACGACTCCCACCACATGTAAAATCATATAGTACGATGATTACCTGGTTATTTTCTTTATATATCTTCTGCAGTCAGCACTGAAACTGACACTGATGGCAGTTCCTTGTTTAACTAACATGCTATATATTATATATATATATATATATATATATATATAAAGCATGTATTGGCATGTACAATATTAATTTTAATAATGTAAGATATCTAGAGTATTTTCCTTTTATAGTGTATTCCTATATTTTTATGCTTATGTGAGCTCATGAGTTAGGCAGCTGTTGTGTTCCCTGTTGTAGAATATCAGTGGAAATCTTAGATTTTCTAACAATGAGATGATTTTTTTCCCTCTGGTGAAGGCTAAACCTTTACAATTTATTACAATGTTGATGCATATTTTATACGTGTTGGTTTATTATGCTTAGCACTATTATCCAAACTAATCCATGTGACTTTTTTCTGAACCTTATAAATGTTAACCACTTGTAATAAGAAATATAGTGTGTTTCTGAGCTTTGTACTTGTGTGATTATGCTTTTATTATTGTGCTAATTATATTAGTGGGAATTCAGACATATGTCTCACAGACTGACTGTGAGGGTTAGATCCCAGTGAGAGAGGTATTTGGCTTATTAATATAAATATCTCTACATATCACATTGGCTAATGATCATACCAGGGGTTCCAGGAGACTAGAAAAAGTTAATGTTTTTAAAATACAATCTAATTATATAGAGAAATAATATTACCTCTGAGAACTGCTTCTTTTATGAACATAGATAATGAGCATCACATTATATTCTCCAAATATACCCTGGTTGAAGGTCTCTTAGGAGATAATTAGTATTAGTTTTGCAATTGGTATAAAGTATATGGATGCCATTAATTTATTTAGTTTTGTGTGTTTTTTTTTATTTTTGGCAAATGTTGTCAATTTAACTCTTTAACTTGTACATTCTGTATTTCATTTCATTAACAAGATATCAAGGGATTTAAAAGTGTTGGAATGAACATGATATTGTTGATCTGATCTGAATTTGTCTGTTTTAGCCCCATCACGACCAGAAAGTTCTCTTGCATACAGAGCAAAGAAAGATGTTTTCCTCAATAATTGAAGAACTAATCACACACTGAAACAAAATGATGTAAAACCATTTTTTGTCAGTACTAACTTACATTATTGTATACAGTACTGTATTTTAGGCTCAAGGAGAAAAATCTTGTTTTCCATGGACTTCACCTTTAAGTAGCAGTCACTCTCAACATTGGCCACAAATCTTGATGGATGATTTGAAAATAAACATACAAACTAGCAGGTGAAAGGTCTATCTTTATTTTGGGAAGTGGTATAACATCAAAGTGAAGGAAAGTTTTAAATGAGAAAGCCAACCAACCAAAAGGAAAAGATTCCTAAAAATCTCAAATTAGAAAGATAAATGGATTGGGGGGAAAGGAGGATGGTCATAGACTGTGATTAGTAAATTGAGAGCAAAAAGAGAAATCTAAGGAAAATACAAATCAGGAAAAAATTATATTTGTGTTACCAATATTTCATTTCTAATCATATTTTAATGGTTATTTCCAAAGAACGTACTGTGATAAAAAGACCCTTAAATTGTCAGGGACTTCCACTAATTAAATCAGGTCACGTACCCATCGTTTGATGTCTTTCAGAATGGCTGCCCATATTTGATATCATATTATGAACATTCTTTCTAATATATACATCCTACCAATTCTACTTTTTTACTTTATTGCTCTATTAATAAGATATAGCATTCAAACTCCACTGTTTGTTTTGCGTTTACCTATATGATCCGCTGACGGTGATGGATCTCTTGTTCAGTTGATCTACATGCTGTGATGAGGCACAGGTGTTTCAATGGATCCAAATGGAACCGAAGGCCATCAGCATTATAACAGAATAAGAAACATAAAGCTCTGCGTCAGTCCTTGGCCTTCAGACTTTACTTTTGAATATCATAGTAATATTGTTTTGTTTACTTGGATATGTCTTCTGAGTGCTTTCAAGAAGCTTTACAACTTGTTTGAAATAAAATACCAGCCTACGTGCCATCCTGTTTTGAGTCTTCAAATCCACTTAGCAATCAATTTTATATATTTTTAAAAATTAGAGATTGTTGCTCCATGGGTCACCTACTTTAAGAGCTCACAAAATGCCAACATTCCTTTTTTATAAATAACAATAATAAAAAATCCTGGATGCATTTGTAGGAAAGAAAATGTTCTGGTTGATGTGGAATCAGAAAAGTGAGGTAAGCAGCATGAATACAGAACATGCTGTGTGCTTGGGTCATTATGTGAAAAGATTAGCAACCTGGGATAGAAAAAAAAAACATACAGATTTAAAAATAATAGTAAAAATCCCATGAAAACAGACTCATATTCAGAGAAGCAAAACACACTAAGGCTGCCATTAAAAAAAGTAACTGTGACATTGATAATATTTACACAACAAGACAATCATTGCTCAACAGTGCAAATCTCATTAACATATAAGAGAATTTTGGAACCTAGTGACAGTAGACTATGAGTGAGATAAAATGATATCTAATCCTTTGAGGTATTGAGTACATACAAAAACAAGCAAAAATGCTTACATGTTTTTCAAATATGGTGTGTGCTTCCTAAAACGCTAAATCCAGATATTTTACAATTGATTATGTTGAGATTAACAAATATCCACCTTTTCAGGAGACACCCATGGAGCCTGTTTTTTTTTTTAGATGGGGAGACCTCTGAGGTCCCGAAAGCTCATGCAACTTTAGATCTTTTTCTATGTTGGTCCTTCTACTAAAGACTCCATTTATTTGGGTCTAATCCAGCAATTTTTCTTATCTGGAATAAAATATAACCGAAAATATCCACTGAAGCTCTGTGAAGCTCAGTAGAAAGTGTATTTCAAGTAGAATCCAGATGTAAAATTTTTGCTCATGATGCCTAGCAGGATACCAGTTGCACCTCAATGATAATGTCAATGAAGGCTGAAATATATGCATGGGAATGATTTTTGCCGCATGCAGTAGAAAGTTTCTATAATGGTGCGTTCATAATTATTATGAGAATCATTTTCTATGATGTCCCCTGATTTTGTTCCAGGCACCTTTTGCACCAAAGTAATTCATAGGCTTCCTTTTTATCCTTTTCTGTGCTATTTCCATTCATGGGATTCTACATCAATATTTGTTCCTCTGACCTGTGCCTGATGTACATTAAGCAACCCAGGATCTATATACAGAAACGTAGAATATCTGACTGACACTATGAGAATATTTTTGTGGTACCACCCTGTAACTATAGGTATTGTTGTGTGCTATGTGCGCACCATTGTCTACATACGTATTAAATTAGATAATATGAAAAAAATGAAAACATACACTTGAACATAAATTAACATACCCAGAAAGTTGATGGATTATGGAGTATCATGGATCAACCCCGCGACCAGAAAGCAGTGAGGGTGAGAAAATGCCACTTGGTGGAGACGTGCTCCTCATCACCTTTGTGCAGGCTACAATAATGCTACATGACCCCATACACACACATATAAGGAATGTTGGCATATTTAAGAGCCTTGGGTACATGAATAACATTGAGCACCTGCCTCGGAGTGCACTTATCAGTCCTGCACCTTTCTGCTTTGGGCATCCTACCTCTGGCATTAAGATCTACCATGCCTCTGACAGCTCTTCAAAAAATAATGAGGGAAATAATGTATGGTAGAGAATGCAAGCGAAGGCCTGAGTGATTTTAATTACCTTGTGTGACTTATTTGTAAAAATCTGCACTCCAGTGCATAGAAAAGCGTGATTTTACTAGAATATTTTCCATTCATTTTGCATGTTTTTTCAGTCCCCTGGATTCAATCCCTTGCAAGAGGAGTACTGTATTGGTGCAAATACTTGTCTTGCTTAGACCTCCATGTCTCAGCCAATACTTGATACAGATAGTGGAGGAGGCAGTGCACTGCAGCTCTAGCGCTGCAGCATTTTAACAAGGAAAGCGCATTTAGAGAAAAAAAAAAGATAAATAATGCATACTGATGTACTTGGAAAGTAATATACATTCTTCATTGCCAGGGCTCTATAGGGCATTGGAGTGTCCCTTTAATTTGGTGAGGCTTTTTAGGGGGGGCTGGAAACATTTAGTCTTGGGGCAGTTACTGGTGGTTGTATGTGGAATTACATGTAAAACACACAATTAATCAAACAATGGCCCAAACGGCTTTAAATCAGAGCAGCACAGGGGACTATTGCCCGCCCGTCCTCCTTTCCAACCCTTGAAATGTCAGAAATAATTACTATTTTACCTTTTGGGGCATTTTTATATCGGTGTGCTATATATATATAAAATAGTTATATGTAATAAAAAATATATTTTTACTATATGCATAGCAGTGCTATATTGCTCTTGCAATTAGATTAAAACTTGAAGGTGCATAGAAGGTTTTGAAAACTGATCTGAAAGTTAACACAGGAATATTTGTCCTTGTGACTAGCCTCCTGCAGAAATATATCTTTGATTTATCTGTTCATCACATAGTTGAAATTTTTCTGAGATGTGGTAAACTGCAATTTAAAACCATGTCCACCTATTCGATGTCTTGCTGATCTCTGTGCTCTGATCTCATGTTAAAAGCCAGCAGAGAGAGAAATTGCTTTAAAGATAATGACACCTTTGGAATGTTAATAACAAAAAAAAACTTTCAAAAGGTAAAATTATTTCTTAACCGAACTAGTAAAGAATCAGATTTACGTAGTCCATTTATTTTTGCACCTTTGTGCCAGAGAATCACTAGGTTTAAATTACAGCAGGTTCATCCTTTTCTTTTCAATCCCTTAATCCTTAAGGAGCATAGGTTTTAGTTCAACACAACTTCACACAGAACATAAGAAAAGACTCTCTGAGCCTACCTCAAATATGGCAGCTTTTTTTCCAGTGGTAATCTTTTACTTGCATCCCTTAGTTAAAAAAAGACTTTAAGGGGAAACCACTGTCAATTAACACATTTCTTTTCCACTGAGGATAAAATGAATTTTCTACAGCCCACTGACATTTCCAACTACAGATATTTTGGTTAAATCTTTTTCTTGGTATCCCAATATATCGAGGGACGTCTGTGCAAGACCCTTCTTTGGCCCTGACTGTCCATTGATGGTTTCGATAACGCTAATAAGAATCCCTAAAAAGAGGCCAGTTATTAAAAATAGAGGATCCGTTCTAGCCTAAAAAGAGAAGGACCTTATTTACAGTAAGGGCTCATAAGATCTGGAATGAATTACATATAGATGGGGTGACTACATGTGTTGTGGAAGCTTTTAGGAATAGAGTTGATTGGTTTTGGCAACAGAAGGGTATTTATGGTCAATGTTATTGGCACCCTTTGATATATTTTTACATCATGTGCAATATGTCCTGAAATAAAATGTGTAGTGAGACGGCTCTGGTCTATATACACTGATACATTTGATACAGAACAGCACAGGATAAAACAATACAAATAAAAAGGGGGAGGAAATGGGAGGAAAATGTTTACAATTGGAAACATTGTGATGACAACTGGTCTTATGAAGAATTCAAATCAGTTTGAAAAGAAGAATCAGAATGTCATTGCCAAAAGAATGGGCTCTCTCCATGTTAAATTGTCAGCGCTTACCTGACTTTAACCACTCGATGATGGCTCTAATGCTTAAAAGGGCTTCTTCTGTTACTTTTTCACAAAGGTGAAAAGAAGAGGGCAATCTGAGTGCACGAAGAACACAGTTATCTCTGAACATTAACATTCTGAAGCATACAAGGCCATCTTCAAGCAGGCAAGCAAGGACTGCCCACTGATGTTAGCAGGTGGTCCTGTGACATCATGGACAGTCCCACTGACATCAGTGGGCGGTCCTGCTGATGGTGGGGCATTCGCAATGATGTTGGGGGTTTTCTCGAAGGTGTCAGGGGCATTCTCAATAACGTGTATTTCAATGAAGGGCAAGATAAGAATTGAAAACTACAAGTGAAAGTCTTAGATGTAATATAAAGAAGTTTTACTTTAGTGAGAGGGCATTAGAATAGAACATCAGATAAAGTATAGGAGAACAGCCGCCTAGCAGAAGTGGTAGATGCTAAAACAGTAAGGGAACTTAAACATGCTATGGATTGGCATATGGGCCATTATAGTAGGAAAACTGGGAAGACTTGATGGGTTTAATTGTTCCTATGTACCATCAAATTCTATGCTGTTTTTTTATTTTTAAATACTGTCTAAAGTCCCATAGGAAATTTGTACAGGGTAGTCACCAGTAACATTTTTTTCCACTCGGATTTAGGCTCCAGGAATGTGACTAATGGCATTGTTACTTTATTGGCTCCACTAAATAAATACATCTGTATTGAGTGGCTGTGCTAATTAAGTTCATTCAAACCATTGAAATGAGGGCGTATTAATGAGCTATGACTGATTGCAAAACTTGTGATGAGGGAAAATTAACAAATTGTGTGTTGATTAATGACATTGATTCATTTTGCAACATTTTTAACAGTTTGTCAATTTCACATTCAATATTATGTGAAATGAACGCAGTTTAAGTGAGATGCCTGGATTATGCAGTTAACGTTCTTTTTATTGATTAATGGAAACAAAAGATGTATGGTAATAAAAGAATCCCATAAAAATGCTGAAAATGTTTATATAGGTAGAAATATTTAATGATCATTAGCATTTTTCAGCTCATGTTTGGCTTTTATGATAGTTTTAGAATTTTACCTCATACTTTTATTAGAGAGGTAAGCAAATGGTCCTTGTATGTTAAGTGAGGTGTGTGTACACTATTGCTTTCGACCAACCAAAACTGTCCAGTGGTTGTCTTTCTACATAAAAACAGGAATAGCTTATGGGGAATAGGATCTTTTTGTATTTTGGTGGAAAGCAATATTCAAGCAATAATAGCTGAATCATCAACCTCCTGTTGGAGAGGAAAAACAAATAAAAGAAGAAACAGTGTGATCCACGGAGGTGGACCTGGGGGGCTATAGAATTGGGCAGACCCGCTAGCAGAGGGGTAAAGTTTGGGGGGATCAAGTACCATTTGAGCTGTGCTGAACATAAGCTATTCAAAGGGTTGGTCCGTGAGTGTTTGTGTTTATTAGTACATGTGTATGTTTTAGTCTGTGGTTATATTAAAGTTTTAGCTATGGGGAGGGGGCATTTAGTTTAAATTCTAAAATCAGCATGAATGTCTATAAAGTGAGCATGGATCATTACAGCAATTACGCTACAAAATACCTCTGGGTCATGAAAGGTTAACACCTTCCCATACTATTTTCTAGTGTTTTCCAGGCTTCTAAATTCATATTTTGTCCAGAACGCATCTGTATTGTAATCTTTAATGTTATTTTTTTTTTTTAAATGGCGCTAAAGAAATTCTGATTTCCAAGTTCTTACTTTTGCTTGTAACATCTATCTTGTTCTGCTATAATAAAAGCACCCACCTAGTACTCCAACTTACCTAGGATCTTGATACGTATGTTGCCTTGCACCAGACCCAAAATAACTTAGAAGTAAAAACTTGCCTTTCCATGTTCTCCTATTTTCCTCTGAAGACATGCATCTAATCCAACTTAATGGGTGGTAAAGTGTAGGTGCCTGATACATGCTTTTGGTGGCTGCATGCTCACTTATATCAGTGCATATGGGAATGCATCCCTTGGCATAACGCTACACCCCCAAGAAAGAAGTAGCTATTTGTAAGGCACCACCCTACTCAGCCTGGACCATGCTGTAATTTGTTGTGTTTTCTGTGGTTCTTGCAGAATAATTAATGCTGACACTCACTTCAAATGAACAGCATTTCTTTAATCAGTAACAACATCAGTTGTAGAGTCCTTGCTCAACTAAAATCAACATGTGCTCACATAAAACCCCTCCTACAGTCCTTTAATATACACATATCACTACATAATTCTACACCCTCAAGGATTACCTGCAACCACTAGTGGCCGCCCTTCTCTCTCTGGAGCACCCAGACCTCATTAGTGCTAGCAGCTGTGCCTGGTTACCTGGATCACCCTGTCTATATAAACCTGCCCTGTCCTTCAGTCAGGGCCTTGGCATTAATGTGTGAGGACGGCCCTGGCCCTGGCCCTGGCCCTGTCCCTGTCCCTGTCCCTGTATTGTTCCTGCCTTCAGCCCTCCCAGTGGGCCTCCTGCTTTCAGCCCTCCCAGTGGGCCTCCTGCTTTCAGCCCTCCCAGTGGGCCTCCTGCCTTCAGCACCCCTGTGGAGTAAGGAAGGTAGAAGGAGAAAAAGAAGACTTTCTTGACTTTACTTCAACAGAATTGGTGTGTTTGATGAAACAAATGCAAACGACATAAAAAAGCCATTCTCCCCACCTCCCAATTAACAATAACCAATTTATTCAGAAAGCAGTCGTTACATACATATCCAGCACACACTTGGTTGTAGGTCCTGAAAAATATTCACAAAGTCCTTCAAAATTGAATTTTCAAACATGAAATAGTTTTTTGTTCAATAATCAGGTGTTCTGAACATCTTCCCTTTGCTGCTGATAATCACAGGGTCACTGGCTCCAAATTAAGAACTGCAGCTCAGGTAACTGGATGAGCTGCTCTCTCTTTTATAGAATGTAGTCACCAAGTTGGTCACCAATCTTTGGCAAAGGGAGCCGTAACATTAGTTTTTATTGCTTTTTTCACCAAACCTTCCATGTTTCATAGGATTGTTTGCACAGATTACATGGAACTACAGAGAAACCCACTAAATATATTCAACTACATTTCTAGATTACAGAAATACTCCACATGCAAAAGGCCCACGAATTTCATCTGAGCTGAAATGCTTTGACAAGAAATTTGTTGCCCAAAAATGAACACAGCAAAAACACAACAAAAAATTAGTCCAAATTAATTTTGCATGTCGTGCACATGTCTAGTGTATAACGTACAAATTTGACTTGAAGAAACAAGAGGTAAGCAGGGCCCTGCTCATGCAAGCTTACAATGAACACAACATAAATCTAAAAGCTGTTATGAACAAGATCAACATTTTTGAAAATGATACATAAACTCATTTTTGAAGATTCACATAATAGAAACGCCTTTCCAGATATGCTATTGTGGCCATCAACCACAATAGTATTGTATGGATAGCTCACAGTTATTCTGGAAAATAGAATATTCTGGAGGATGAGCCAAGGTAGACAACATGGTATTTTGATAACAAGTCAAAGTTCACCAGATTATTTTGTAGAAACCACTGAGTTGATTTTGATTTCTCATTCATGGTTTCTAAATAACGAGGCACGAATACTAATCACCATTATCTTTACGTTCTGCATTTTGTTCTTACCCTGATAAGGGCAGATTGTTACATTTTGACATCCGTTCCACTGAATATTTCATGAAATTCTTTTCAGTTTAGTAATATGTTCCCGGATATCAGTTGTTTGTCCATGACTTAATGTAATCATGGACCCATTTACAAGGGTCCTTTTACAACAACTATAGAAAATGTATGCTATATGCTATTATAGGCCATTGTGATTGATATTGAGTGTCATATTTTTAGAGACTGTCTACAGGAGACTGGCAACCATATTAAGTTTGAGCTTCTAGAATTTTCACCATAAAGCTCATCCATACATTTAAGTGTTGATTATTGCAACTAGTTATGTTATATAACATTGCGTTATATTTTGTTTATCGAGGGGAAAGTGAAAACAATGACTTTCAAATTTATAAAATTGACAATCTATAGTAACACAAATTAGGGTATACTGGTACAAAAATCATCCCTGCTTTTGTGAGTTGACAAGCCATTAGGAAGTTGAAGAAGAGTGAGACAGAAGGCAAGGAACTCAGGAAGTCGTTAAAATGGCCAACTCAATGGTGGGGATAACTGATGGTGTCTCTCAAAATGCAGTCACGGGACCACCGGCTAACGTCAGTGGGCAGTCCTGGCCGCAAGGGAAGGCTCCGGGTAGCTGGAGCCCAGAAGTTCCCAGGTATGTCTATAACACATATGGAAATTTGATATAGGTGGAATCTTGCTTTGGGGTGGTGCTCCCTGGTGTAGTTACTGCATTTAATCCCAAAATATGAGGAGGGATTGGCTCTCATCCATTTGAGAGGGGATTCTCATCCAGTTAAAAGATAACCACAAACAAGGGAAAATAAAATCAATAAATGTTTTAATTCTTCAAATAAAGTAGAAAATATCCGCTTACATAAAAGATTCTGTCCATTTTAATGACTCAGGATCCCTCCCAGCAGTGTCCTCTGTAGCAAAGTCTCTCACAAAGGCAAAGGAACGCTGTTCAGGATGCAGATGCTCACCATGCATTTCGCTGTAGACAGCTTCTTCAAGGTGCATTCGGTGGGTAGTAACTTCCTCGCTCCTCATATTCTTCCATTTTACTTCAAATAGACAATTAATCAGTCAATTGTGTAACAGAAGTAGTTTATCCATTTCAATTAAAAACAATAGGATAATTTATAATTGGATCTTATTAGCTACTGATTTATTATTGTGATTATTGTTTTAATCAGTAAGTAATCATAATTATAAAGTTTCATAGAATGTATGCATGTATAAATGGGTCGATTGCATTTATTAATGATATTTCCCCCTATTATTTTATGTAAAGGTAAGTCCGATGTACTGTATTCCACACGTTAATATATATATATATAACATTTTAGCGTCTACAGGTGATGAGTTGTTTAATGCATATTATTTATATTGATCTGAAAGAGACAACTGTATCATTCTTTCCATATTATTGGTAATTTTGCATCGCTGACAATTTCAACAGAAGTAAAATCCCATATCTAGACTGGCCTAATATGGTCTTTACTAAACTTCTTTCAATATTTTTAACCCCCTTGCAAATTTTGGGTTCTTTTGTTAATAGTTGTTCCCTATCTATAGTTCTACCTTGTTGGAGGAAAGTGTTTACTGACTCCTCATTATATCCCTTTACCAAAAACAATTAACTTATCTATCCTGCTTATTTATCATATTGAATCAAATTACTAAAATTTCTCCTCATGCATAAAAATTTACTTTTTGAGGCATTTTTCTACCAGGGAGTAAAATGGCAGCTATCATGCCAACTATCAAGTAGTGGTATGAACTTTAGAATGATCAATATATATGCACATGTCCAAAAAATCTACTTTGTCAATACTGTAATTGGTAGTGAGATCAATGCCCAAATGATTATTATTGAGGAATCCGAGAAATTTCTCTAGTTCAGTCAGGCTCCATTTTGGAGCCACCCTAAGATAACACCCTACCAGGAAAAATTATCAAGATGATACAAAATGTCTCTGACCCTGACTACTCTTTAATTCCATCTAGCATTTTACTTAACCATACTTTATAAAAAGTCTCTTATGGTGCTTCTATTGAGAGAATCTTTGATCCCTATGTTCTGGAGGCAGTCCTCCCCATCTTTTCTCGATTGAGTACATAGAGTGGAGTTTTTAAAACTCATGGAAGATTTAGTGCACACGTCTAGAGGTTAAGCCTTTAAACATGCCTGTAAATGGTTTGTCTGTGATCAGTTTATGGAATCGGACCTATATACCAAACTATTGACCACGTAGATGGTTTTAATACAGCTGGTTTGAAATATTTATTACTTGAGACACACATTGCAGTCGTATATTATATACATTTATATTATATGTGATTTTGTCAATACTTTAGTCCTTATTTTTATGTACTTGGACAACAAACAAATTGTACCACTTACTGTCTTTGTATGACAAAATCTTTAAAAAAAACCCATAATAAAACTGGTAATATACAGTACTAATACAGTATATAGTTATAGTAGTTTAGGTTGAGAAAAGACTTACATCCATCATGCTTAACCATTTTCCTATTCCTTGTTAACCACTGTAGATCCAAAATAAGGCAAAAAAACCCCTATGTCAGCAATTTTGAATTGTGCTTTCAATGGGGAAAAATATATATATTTCATATTATATATTATATATTATATTATACTTCATTCTGGAGCTGGAGGCAATCATTATTATTTAGAGATTTACTTAATATATATTATTTATATTGTTATAGAGGTAAGTCTATATGTACTGTAAGTCAGCAATACAGTTAGGTCCAGTAAAATTCTATAGATTGATTCCCTATATAATCGTTCAAAATCTCCTATTTATGTAGGTTTAAGTAAGTAACCAAATACTATTAACAACAAAAATGGACAGTATATGAAAGCATTCAGGACAAAAAAAAAGCTTGATAGAATGGCATTACCTAGTAATTTATAAGTTTAGAAGATTTTCTCAAGCGATATGTGTATAGCATGACAGATGCAAACGTAGATGTATATTTCTTTAACTGAAAGTAATCACATATATTTTCACTGAAATTTACAGAAATTAGAAATTAGGTGGAAAAGCAGATCATACAAAAATAAACACTAAGGGAATATGTTCTGCCGGTAGAAAAATAAATCAGCAATTTCAAAAGTTGTATGAAAATTTCTGCAGTTCTTTATAATTATTCACAGTATATAAATAAATCTTAAAAACTCCTGCAAGCAATAATACAATATTCTGCAAAATGTTCAAATCAGCAGAAATTCTGATGATGTGGATAAAGTTATCGTTTCCCTGAACAATTTGCAGCAAGCAGGTAAATGATAACGTGTACGAAATAATCCGAGCATTAGTGCTTCATATGGAAAATAGATGACAATAAATATACTTTAAACTTTAACATTATAAGTGTTCTATCCTGGACAACTCTACTATATAATAATTGTGAAAACAAATGAATAATCCGTAAAGCTGCATAATGACAATAAGATTTATATAACAGTAATAAATAGTACTACTTAGACTAAAATTATATTATATTATATAAGAAAAACATGCAGGGATAGAGCATTGTGAGTATTTTTTCCTTTCTTTTAAGTGCTTCCTTACAAACATAGGAGAGAACCCAGCAGTGGTGTTCCTTACCAGCTTGCAAGACTAGGTCTCATGTATGGTTGGTCCAGCTATGACACCAAAAGGCCAGGTATAAGCCTATGTTTGAAATAAGAAGATACAAGATGACACAGGGCAATATAATAATAATAATAATAATAATAATATCCTTGTAACTAGATGAATGTAACTAGATGAATAGCAAACAAAACTAGAGATTGTATCACTCTAATTAGCACAGGTGAGAAAAAAATAATCTTTGAACAAAAAAATGATACAATAATGTATACAATGGTATCTGAAATCCTAATCTCTGTCTTTGTGTTTTGACATTTACATTATCTTTACATGCCTGAGCTTGCTCTTTGTAAGGTTCATTGATTATGCTCAGACACAGACTTTGCTCGTGTACCTACTGCACATAGTGGCTTTTTTTCTTTTCTCTTCTAAAATTACAGAAACCGATGTATTCTGGACTATTCTGGAAAAGCAATAATTCATGGGATTATCACAGTGTTGTGTGCATTAAGATGGTAGTGTTTCTTAAAAAAGTAAATTTCAACACAAGCGTTATGATGATGTCATTATGATCATGATACTTCATTTTATAGGTTTATTTTTTTATCACAAGAATGCAAAAAAACCAGAATGTTGCGGAATCTTGTAATACCTTTTTTATTGGACTAAAAGTATCTAAAATAATAGACAAGCTTTTGGGAGTCCTCCCTTTATCAAGTCAAAAGCATTATTACAGTACTTTTTTTGTCACAAATGGAGTAGTCTATGGACACAGATCCTTTACATCAGACATGTCCAAACTCTTTTCGAAGAGTGCCAGATTTGATGAAGTGAACATGTGCGAGGGCCGACCATTTTGCCTGACATTCTTTGAACCATTAAAATTAAATGCAAATTAACTATTTTATGCAAAGTTTATTGAAAACGGCATACTTTTCATTTTGTGACTTGGATGACAAATCTAAACAGGTGTTAAATCACTCTGCCTTTAATATAAAAAAAAACAGATCTATATTTGGGCAATTTATCTGGGGGGCCTTATCAGTCCGGAACGTGGGCCGCAATTGGCCCTTGGGACAGGCTTTGGACATGCCTGCTTTACATTATTTTTAACTATGAAGTGATACAAATCTATTTAGTTCATAGGGAGGACTCTCCTTGTAAATTGGCTACACAAATATTTCTGGCATTTAAATAAAGAGAGGCTAGCATCTACCTGTTTTACGTGAGATCATACATTTATGATTAGGAGAGATACATGAATTTGACATATTCTTTCCATTTCTTTCATTCTTCTTTTTTTCTTTTTGCTATACCAGTAGTAAAAGTATAATTTTTACGTTTTGCTAAGTTTTACTAAGATGTGTAGAATCTGTGTTTATTTTTTCTGGACTTGAAAGATACCCTGTAGAGTTAAAAATGTATTAGGATATTCTATATACTGTCAAACCTTCATTAGAGTACTTTCATCTGCTGACCCTACCATGTTACTTTAGAATTTTACAGAATAAGAATTATAGTCGGCTCATTTTACATGTATTTAATAAAAGAACATGTTAAAGATTTTAAGGCATAATATTCTTAATAATTTATGATTCTTAAAAAAACACGATTACAGAGAGATTTTTAATATACGATATGTTCCCTAAGAAGGAAATATAGAATATATATGTTCTGTAAACTGTACTAACCATCATGCAATTACTTGACGTGCCCAAGGACATCTTGTTCTGTTTCTTCGTAACACTATATTTATTTGCCAGGTAATTAATTTGGACCAATAGAATCCTGTTTTTCAACCTTTTTTTCTGTTACAATGTATTTGTGGATTGCTATTAAATTACAATATTTATTAGTGGCACTGAATCCAGCCCGCTATGTTGCATCGGCAGATGATGGGGGAAGGGGGAAATGCCTCCACTGACTAAGACAGCACTATGTCCTGGGGCAGGACTTACCTCTTGATTCCCCAAATTTCCAGGAGAAGGTGGAGTTCAACGGAGTCTAGGTGTGTTAGTGTCTGGGTATGTGAGTGTGTGTTAGTGTCTGTGTGCATGAGTGTTTCTACGTGTGTCCAGTTGTGTTTGTGTCAGTGTGTATTTAATGTGAGTGTGTGTGAGTGTCTGCATGTGTATGTGTTAGTGTGAGTCTGAATATGTTTACTGTATGTGACTAGGTCTGGGTATGTTTGGTTTAGCGTGTTATGTGTGTGTGGGGATATGACTTTGTCTGTGTGTATTAATGTTTGGGTATGTTAGTGTAATTGTCTGGATGTGTGTTTGTGTTAATGTGTGTGTTAGTGTTGAGTGCCTGGTTGTGTTAATGTGAGTCAAAAGACTTCCGTCTAGGGGCGCTTGTAATGACCAATCTCAATAACTCCAACAAAAGAGAAAAAAAATAACAAATGCAAAATGATAGTGTAATGTGCTAAACAACCCGAAAAAAATGTAAAGAAGCATCTAATAGTCGCAATCGCAATACGTACCAATAGTTCAGGCCTCCAGAAAAAAACTCCTTGGTGTGTATCCAAGTGTATCCAAACCCATGAGTATGAGAAAAAAAGCATCTACCATGGGATGAACCTCCTGAGGAAGCCATATCATGGCGAAACACGTTGAGGAGTATTTTTTTAACTTTAATAGATCATTCGATTACATTTTTTATATACGTATAGATTACTCATTTGATTTATTTGATTATTTATTCATCAGATCATGGGTTACATAAATTTATCTTTGTAAAAATAGTTTATTCACTAATTCTGATCTACCTCTACATTCATATTAATTTTACAACTCTTTAGCTCAAACGGTTGTAGAAAATCATATCTGTACCCACTCTATGTGCAACATATTGCTCCCAAGAAATTAATTAATGCAACACTCAGTTCCTATAGGATACAGTGAAATCCAGATATTCCCACGTGAGCTTTGCCACTCTCCCCTTTTTCTTAATAACTGTTTTCTATTTATAGTCTAAAAATATCAAAACGTGAAGAACTTATATTGTCTGAATAAGTCATGTTCCTGTATCATCTAATCTTAAAAATATCTTACAAGTAGTTTTGCGCCCCATGTTTCCATGAAATATATACTTTATTGGATGTCTCCACACCTTGTAAAATATGTAAACCCTCACATTTGGTATGCTATGAAAATTTTTTATTGCTTGCTTTTGTAAATAGGGAAGACTACAATTTTTGTGACAAGTTATTACACTGAATTGGGAAAAAAAAACTATATTAGCTTGAATGTAATAGGTCAATTTAATTTTTCATGCTAAATTTTGTGGAAAATTTCAACCCTTACATGCTAAATAATTAATTTGTATATAGGTCAGATGAAATTCTATTTTCCATTGCATTATCATGTTTACAATTTGTATTTATCTAAATTGTAAGTTGAAAAAAATGTATTTGTACAATGCCGCTGCATTTACAGAATGTGAAAATATTATATTTGTTCCTTAAAATATTAAGCATATGAAAGAATGCATAATGTTAAAAAGTCGTATTTCCTGATCTTTCACAAACATTGTGTGACCTTAATTATTGCCTTCCAAGAGGCTTTAAAGTGACATAACCTTGGAATCATAATGCAAGGCTTTGCAACGAAGAAGCTGTGATTATTAGTCCTCTGTGTGATCTTTGCAGATTGCGCTGATGATGAGTTTAATCTCATTTTTTTCTTCATTCGCTCCAGTATAGCACCACAAACCGCAAGCAGACTGGAAATCTCTAACATCTGGAAAAGCAATAATTCATGGGATTTCACTCGACAGCCATGACAGGCAGCAGGACAGCCAGAAACAGCTGTCTCTTATGTTGTGCTATTTGCAAAAAGTCAGAAAAAGGAGGAGCAGGCATAGGGACCACATCCTTCTTTAGCATATGTTAGGATCGGAAACCCTTTTATATTATGCCAGATGCTCTGTGAATGGCTCCTAAATATTACATAGACAGTAGCGATCGTTTCTAAACAAAATTCCTTGGAGTCTGCTTAGCTGCTAAACAGATGAAGGTCTATTGTCTGCCAAGGGTCATGGTAAAATTTGCACAGAATTTGTTCTTAGATATTTTAGATTCTATGCCGTGATTTATAGTCCTTTGCACACCCTGCTGTGCGTGAATATGATACCATCTTCTGTGTAGGATTATTTCATGAAATGTATATGGGATTTAAGTACAGTAACTTTTATTGGGAAGCTTAGAAGGGGCAGCAAAGTAGTAGAATTTACTACAACGCCGTCCACATTGTCAGCCACATGGTCGGTGTTTATGATTTCTGTCCGAGCTGAAATAAACAACTTCCCCTTAATGGGTCGCTTTATGAGTAGGCAGCGGTAGCTATCTGGCCTCTCCACAGTAGCCAGTGCATTGGTTTGCCTCATTTCACATAGAGCCAATGTCTATATATCAGCATTGCTGCCTTTATGTGTTTCCAGAATAAAAGATCACAGAATATGCCTGATTCAGCTGCTGATGCTTAGAACGTTAGTATCTTTTGATATTTGATGCTGGCCACTTGCAGACGACCTCTTAATATTCATATAGCCTATTTTGCATGCCTATGTTCCAATTTTAATAATAAATAAAATGACCTGCCAGTGCCCAGTTTTAAGTACACTATCCTGTAAAGGAGATGCTTACAACCTAATCATTGCTTAATTATAAATTGTAAACATGAGAATTGTACTAAATTAAAATGTATAAACCTGACAGAGATATCCCACCAGGAACACCCTTTTAGTGTTTAAAAATAGTTTTGCAGATGTTGTATTTTTCTATCAATAGGTTATTTGCAGACTGGTGAAAAATAGATATTTTAACCATTTTATGGTAGATAGGAAGTGTCTTTTTCTCATGTTTTGACGTTTAGTGTGAAATTTCACCCTTCCCTAATCTAAGGGGCTGAGTCATGAAAAAACAAATTCTTCTCACTCTATCCATGATGCCGTACAGCATTCTTATATCTAGAGCACACTTACCCAATATCTAAAGTTATCTAAAGTAATTTAGGTGGATGGAGACTTGATGTCACAGTGTGACTTTTTTCAGTAAGCACACAGTGGTCCAGTTCAGGCGCTACGCAAGCCCTGATAAAACTAAACTTAGATTTGAGCCTGTTCAGGACTGTTGGCAGCTATGCCAAAGTCTGCCTACTTGTATGTATTTGCTATCTATCTATCTATCTATCTATCTATCTATCTATCTATCTTCCCATCCACTCCTTTGTCTTATTCTTTTTTTTTTGCCTGTCTGTTCAACTGTGCACATGTTAGTTTGTGAATATATCTGTCTACGTGCCCAATACCCATAACTATGATTGGATGACAGGACAATAAGATCCCATTAAATCATTTAAAAGCAAAATCTGCCTGACCGTAACCATCTTACCGAAATACATGTTATTTTTATTTCTAAATGTTTTATAAAGGAATGTCACTCTGCATTGTATATACAAGCAGACAGAAATATTTTTATTCAAATGAGAGAACCGCTGCATGCCAAAAGAAGAGGAAAAAAAAACAAAACAATCTCCTTGCCAAGCTACACATTGTTAACCTAAAATGTGTTCCATGTGGAAGCAGAGACAGATATGAAGGGTAGGCTAGTGATCTCCAGTCAGCTGGCTGTGCGCCTGCCATTTACACACACACACACACATTCTGCCTCCCAGTTTTACAGATAGAGCTCAGTTCCATTTATTTTGTCTTTTCTTTCCCCTCCCAGCTTGGCAGTAAATTTTCCTGTCTCTGTGTTACATGCGGTGAATTGCTTGCCGTTCATAAGTGGGGAGAAATCCTTGCACATCAGATAACGTAAGGTGACCATGGCGACAAATGTATTTTATTTATTTAAAATATTCCACTAGGAAAAATACATTGAGATGAATATCTCTTTTTCAAGCATGTCCTAGGTTACATTATGAGAGACAATGTACAGACAGCCTTGGCTGCAAACAGAATCGCCATTAATGGGTATCGTTGAAGCAGGACTGCATAGAAATAGTAATATAAATATTGCAGTAAGAGAAATGAGGATCAGTAAGATAATACTGATTGCTGGGAGAGTGCTGGTAATATCAGCAACGCTAATAATACAAAAAGGCTGACATTTCAAAGGTAACATTACCATCATTTCCCACAAAATGTCCCCATATGACAAGTAATCAAAGATAAGATACATGATAAAGAAAAATCATATTTTATTACTATGCTTAATGTGTTAAATAATAACAAAATGGCTTGCACTTAAATATCAATGCCATTTTTCCTGAATGATACAAAGCATTTAAATATATAAAATTAAAACAAAACTGATAATGGTTAGTGGTTGTCTTTAGTGTTGTTAAGAGTTTTTTTTATTACATTACTAACTATTGTTTACCAAACACATATAGAAAAAAGTGAATAACAGAAAATAAAGCACAGCAAAATAAAAATACTGCAACAATTAAGTCTTTATTCTAAATTCTAAACTTTACTGTGAGAGCTAAGTTGGTGGTCTAACAGGTGTCCATAAGGGAAGAAAAATCATGCTGCAAGTTTTTCCATCTGTATGTATTAATCATGAAGGGATCTGACTACTTAAAATTAACTAAACAGTTAGTTCACCTAGTAGACTAAGAGACTGGCAGCCTTAATGATTGGTAACTGAAATGCTAGAAATGGGAATGAGATATAATGGGGAAGTCCCATGGAATAAAAATACTTTTTTTTTCTCCTTGAGCATGTGAAAAACGTATCATTTTGCTCCAATTAACTTGCTTTATCTGCTGACCTAGATGCTGCCATTTTTGGCAGTTATAGGATATTTTGGGGGACTTTGCTCCACACTGAGCTGATTGCTTGTGGTAATTCTTAAGAAGCCCTTTCCTCCATAAATTTTTATTAATCTGGGCGTCCGCCTGGGTAATTAAGATTGAGCCATTATGACGTCACTGCTGACCAAGAACCCCAGGAACGTTTAAAAGAGAAAAGTTCCTGTGGTTCCTTGCTTGGTGTCTTGTAAGCTTCAGTACCCAGCATTCCCTTTGCTGGTTCTACAAATATTGACCTAGATTGTTTAACCGTTTATGCTGCTTCTCTGATAACCCTGGCCGTGGAAACATTAACCATTTATGCTGCTTCTCTGATACACCTGACCGTGGAAACATTAACCGTTTAAGCTGCTTTTTTGGAGTTCCTGACCCGGACCGTTAACTATTTCCTGCCTTGCTACTACTACAGTTCCCTACTCCTTGTGACGCTATTTGGGAATTCCTCACCTGCATAGAGGGTTCTTGTTTGTTACCCTAACAAAGAATGAAGAAGAAGAAGCAGAGAACAAGAAGCAGAGCTGTGGAGACATGAATAAGTTAGGGAGACACCGAGAGAGAGTGACAGAGCATAACAGTGAGTGAGCGAAGGTGATTTTCAAAAAAATTTGAATTTTGCCCGAACAGAAAGGACAGGAAACAAAATTGGCTGAAATTAATAAACCAAATACAAAACAAAAAATGTGTTTACCTCAGGCTTTTTGGCCCCAAAATAATTGTGTTTATTATAAAAAAGTGATTTTGGTTGAAAGTTTGACAAACAATCTAATCTAACCCATTCATCAGAATGATAAGAGAATCACTTTGTGACCAAATCACTTTTTGTTCCTGACAGCAGAAGGATTTATGGAGTAAAAAGTGGTGCAATTGCTATAGCAACCAATATTATGTTCCTGCTCATTGCTTTACTCGTGCCACATATTTGCTTTATACTGTTATGTTTTGCGTAAAACATAAAAACTCAAAGAGCAATTGATTCATTATGTCTTTTAGAACAATAAATAAAAGGGAAAAAAAATCACACAAGATACAGTTCAATAACGTTACCATGAAATTCCAGGAATCGTGGTGTATTGTTGAAGTGATTTTTTTTTCAGCTCAAAAAAAGAGAAAAAAAATCAAATAGATTTCAAGAAATGTCCTCATATAGCAGATGTAAAGTAACAAATACAAAGAATATTAAAGCCAACATCTGGCAAATATGGATTGGAACAGAGGAATCTATCCCATAATATTTTTGAAAGGAGTTTTCTCAACCTTCACTTCCTTAGCATTTGAAGCTTATATCCGCAGTCCTATTTTGGTACATAGTTTTCATCACATCATGTATTGTAATTAAGGATACAGAGAACTCCATTCATAGCTGTATATTTTTATGCCTCCTTGTATGTGATACAATGGCTGCTGGTAACATATGTTTGTTTTAACTAAAATCATAACTAGGTACATGTTATCCATAAAAACATACTTTAGACTAGATTGTTTAACCCTCCGGCCACTGGGTCCACAGTAGGTGACGCTTACATAATAAATGCCTGTGTTAATATAGTTCTGGATATGCATAATTAAAATAATCTGTTTACACTGATAGGATGTTAAGCTACTGTGTACGCTATAAAGAAAGGGAACCATGAGTCATGATGTTGCAACACTGTATGTATGCAGTACTTTCAAGAATCTCATGAAATGTGTTGGGTGCAGGAGGTTGGTATATATCAATACACCAAAAGAAGGTTGGGTTTTTTTTCAGGTATTGCATTATTTTCCCTGGTCCCTATTAACTAAAATTATTTATATATATATATTATATTAATATTATAATATATATATATATAATTGATTATATATTATATATACATGATTTTGGGACCCCAGGGCAAGAATAATTTGTGGGGGTCCCATAGCCTTTAGGAAGGAGCAAGCGGGTTTTCAGTTCCTTCTCAGGTTTGTGGTCTTCCCAGGTTGCAGATAAGCAGGTTGCGATTAAGTATATTTGTCAGAATTACTAACCCCTTCAACCCTTCATACAAGGTAATTGTGTAAATAGTAGACATAATACATAATTTGTAAAAAATGGCTTTAAAAAGTCAGTGTAGAAATCATGATGATATTTCTTATATTTATATATATTATATATATATTAATGATTTAGGCACATGTTCTGCATCAGAACCATGCATGAGGCAGGCAGGTGGATGCAGACAGCTGTCTTTTGCAGCTTTAGGCTTCCTCCTAGGAGCCATCTACAGGAACAGGGCTTACAACAAACTGGGGAACTGGCAGCAGATGGGCTGGGGAAACTGCCATTTGGCAGCAGAGTTTGGGGAGACTGGCAGACGGCAGCAGAGTCTGGGAAGACTGGAAAAGTCAGGCAAGCCAAGGTCATACACAGGCAGAACAATTGCATTGTACCAAAAGATAATCTAAAGAATAATCACAGTCAAAGCCAAAGATCAAAGTTTGGATTATCAAAATCAGACGAGGAACAAAAGACAAAATGTAGTCAAATTACAAGGCCAGTGGTACAAAAACAACAATTGTCTGATGAGTGTCAGGTATGTCAGGAACTGGTGCTAAAAATAAAGAATCTGAAAGCACAAGTCTAATATTGAGTTCCCTTAGTCATTTCTGACTTTGTTGTCCTGCAAAGCATTCACCATTTTTGCAGCCCTCCTTTGAACTCTCTCCAAAATGTCAATATTCTTCTGGAGATAGGGTCTCCAGACCTGTACACAATATCATGTTTCTGTTATTTATATTATTTGGTTTGGCATATATGTGGAAATATTTAATCATTTTTCCCCAATTTATTAGTTTATGATGTGATGCACAGGTTGTTGGACTGTACATAAAAAAATATATATTAATTGTGGGGTTCACTTAAAATTATAAAAGGGCAATTGTGGCTGAACATGTATAGATAAAAAGAAAAAGAAAAACACAATCCAGGTTTTAGTATGTTTCCTCAAAATCAATATGAAAGATTATGATTTACTGAAATATGAACATAATTTTAATGAAACATAGAATGAAGGGCCAGATCATGGTGGCTTCATTAAAGCAATACAATCTGCGGCAATTAGTCCCTGCAGTGCCTGTTAAAATATAAACAATGGGGAAAATGTATTTAAGCAGCTTCTCATGTTATCTGTTATTAGGGCAACTTAATGACACACTGTACAAAAAACTTTAAAACTATTAGAGCATCCTTCACAAATGGTTTAAGGGTGCATTTCATAAAAGCCAATTTAGATACCAGAATAAGCTGCCAGAGAGGAGGATGCCTCGCAGCGCTGCTGGGAATGTGGATCCTCCTCCCTGGCACCCGGTGAATGTCGGGACTTCCGCCCGAGCTTCTATGACTGAGCACCGGTGTGACATGACCTTCATGCCCCGGCGGAACTAACAGGCAGCAGAGGTTGTCTACGCGCATCTGATGTATGGGGGATGAGTCTGGGGAAGCATTGGTAAGTTGGGGGGCAGAGTAGCATATGGGGCATATAAGGCATTCCTGTAGGCAGAGTGGCATATAGGGGGTTAAAATGCATACTAGGAAAGCAGAGTGGCATATAGGTTGATTAAAAGGCATATCAAGGAAGCAGAGTGACATATAGGGGATTAAAGGGCATATCAGGGAAGCAGAGTTGCATATAGGGGGTATAAGGCATATATGGGAGGCCGAGTGACATATCAGTGAGGAGAGATGGTATAAGTATACCTGGGAACTTCCCTTGTGGGACGCGGCCAGGACTGCCTGTTGTGCGAATGACTTAACATGTGATAATAGCCTTATAACCAAATAATACCCTTTAACTTTCCAGTTTTAAATGGTTTAAGAGAGGATTCATTTTTCACTGTTACAATTTAAAAGCTAATAGTAATGAATGAAGATTTGGTTATTTTCATAATTAATGTAGTATTGACAACCTAAGTCTCTTACTGCCATTAAAAACCTGCCTGCTATAGCATTTGTCCCATGTGAAAATGTAGGTCTTGGCAGTTATCTAGTAAGAAATAAGAAAGCTTAATTTTACTACTTTTCTAAACCGTTTATTATATTCAAGTATAAATCATTGATAAAATAGCCTCCTTAGCACAAAGAGACTTATAACACTATAGAGAATCCTGCATGTGAGATTATAAAGAGAGTATTAAGCATTTATATTCTCAAGTGCTGAATTTTTTATCTGCCCAACACCCTTTATTCTACATTTTGTATAATTTCATTGGACCAAATTTTCCTACTAAAATCATTTGCTTGCTGCCATTATCTCCTTCATATTCAGCTATCAATAGTATAGCTATTACAAAGAATGTAACCTTACATTGTATATATGTATATGTATTAGTTACCTCTTCCACTGTACTTTGGATTAACATATACAACACAAGGGACACTGGGATTACAACGCCCCATTTTTAATTTGGGAACAAATTTTACCTGGTGCCCACATTCATTCTCATTCACTCTCTCACATCTCTAATTCTAGTTCACTCTCTCACACTCTCTGAATGTTTCCCTACCTTTTCTGCCGACCTCTTCTGCTGACCACTTCCCCTTCTTCTTCATTCTCTATCTTCTCCATTCTATTCTCGCTTCAATCTTTAATCCTTACACTTCTTTTTTTCTCCTGCATCTCTGCGGACAGAACCAGGCAACTTCAGCCAAAATTACGGCACTTCAGTGATATCAGTTCACCTGAGGGCAATATGGCGCCGCTTGCAGTGACGTCCTCTCTCCTGATTGTAGGACCACGGCTCCACCATTTAAATTGCCGAGTTATGTCTGCGAAGATGCGGACGAAGAAAGAAGATTAAGGATTGAAGATTGAAGAGGGAGAAGATGAAGAAGTTGCAGAAGAAGATGGGGAAGTAGTTGGCAGAAGCAGAAGTGGTCTTAGTTTTCATCTGATTTATGGGGATCTGGCCTCATTTTTGGGGCTTTATACAAATCACTGAATTTACCAAAATTTCTTACATTTTCTGTTCGTACGAATCCGAATACACAAGACTATGTACTACCTACACTACATCTGCACTTTCCTTAAAAATGTAACATTAATATGAAGGTATGAATTATTTACAAGATCTCATATGGTTTTGTACCAGTAACAGCTCAGATATAATTCAGGCATTTACAATGTTGTTTTCAGGGAAGAATATGTGACACTTTAGAAGAATCACCGTATGGCACTTTCATCTTATAGGACTTAACTAGGTAAGATATATAATTCTTGGGATCTACCACTAAAGCCCTTTAAAAAGTTGATTCCAAAAGATGATTCCAAAAGATGTTTCACTTTTACTATGCTTTTTCATTTGGCTCTAGATGGATGAAGAGTATGTGCTCTAAGTTTGGTTTTGCTGGGCTTGATTTTACATCCACAAAAATTAGTTAGCTGTAGACCAATTGACAGTACTCAGGCAAGTAGCGCATCTCTTCAGACAAATGTCAACTGTTGTCTATTTAAGTCAAGTGCTTTCAGGTTGGACATTGCAAGTTAGAGGGAGAAAATGCCTTCTCCTACGTATTTGAGGGTTTTTTTGTGTGTTGAAAGCCCTTTTAACCTTGACTCACATAAAATAACTGATTGATGTGTGTTGGCAGTTGACTCCTGTTAAACCATGGGCGCCATCACATTCAAGTTTACATTTGTTAATATAAAGGCTTCTCAATTTTATCCAATTAAGTTTGATAACAAAGACTTGAGGCTTTGTGAACAGACTTAATTGTGATTAATCGTGGATTTGTAAATTAAGATTTTCTAAATCATGCTTGATCATATCATGGCTCACTGTATGTTTATGAATATATTCTAGTATGTTGAAGTTTAATTGAATTGTAGTACTTAGCTGTTCGATACTTTGTATACATAAAGTCAGAAAAATAAACATTTTGACCAGCAGCATGGCAGTGTGTTTAGAGGCAGAAAGAGAAGTGTTTCTCTACTTGCGGACAAACAAAAAAAAGACAAAAGAACAAGAAAAGGCAAGAAGGAGCTCCAGAAAAGGAGACAGGAACATGGAAGCAGTTGGTGGAGAAGGTAGGGAGGCAAAAAAGGCAAACCTATCTGTTTTGTTTGTTTCCATGAGGGTCCCGCTTCATTTCTTTTAGACATTGGGAAATTGTGTTAAAGAATTAAAAGTCGTATGGTAGTAATGAGAATAATAACTTAAAAATATCATTTTTATCACAAAGAAAATTATAAACAATTAAAATTATTACCACAGAATATGGGCCCCAATTATTATCTTTGTCCCTCCAATTGGAAAGTAAATACTAATTAGAGATGCTTCGTTGTCTAAAAAAGCCATTCCTGTGACCATTTGTTCACATAAGGACAGGCTCATGTGCCATCAAAAGTGTATCTGTCATTATAATGCAGGGTGCCAATATATGAAACAGTCATTCATATTAAAAAATCTCTTATTAAAGAAAATTGTACTAAAAATAACATTTTTGTTCCTCATTTCCTGAGAAAGCTAGCCTTATTTCACTTTCATGTTAGAGGGCACCTTTTCTTAAACGTTAGCTTAATATGAGTTGCCTCTATGCCTAAAAAAGTCTTTTTTACATTAAAACGCAATAATTATTTAACTGTTCTGTCAGGCACTTCAATATACAAGAGAAATCAGGACATTGTGTAGTTAGCGGTGCGTAGTATTCTTGGTGCAATGGACCAAATGTACTAGATATGATTTTTGAACTGAAGAGGATATCCAAAGTGTCATTACTGCTTCTGCCTCTTCAGCAGTCCCAGAGGCGTCATACATCATTTGCTTTGCTCTAAGAAAGATAGGCATCTTTAAAAAAAAAGGCAGTACACTATAAGGCTATAACAAAATTAGAGAAAATACTTTTATGAAAGCACAATGCCAATGACCATGTTTCAGCATATCAGATAAGGCTTTTACCTGCGTATCAGTGACACATTTTGTTCCAAGGCTATTGAGCAGGGCGAAATTACACTTTATTGGATAATATCAAGATTAAACCAATGAAAGTTTTCTTCAAATAATTTGTGTCCATGAAATGGAATAAAGCTTTGTGAAAGGTCTTTAAAAGTTCCCAATACCATAAAAAAGTGGGTTTGCATTAGTAAATGGTTTTTCAAAAAACACTATTGCTACCAAAAATATGTTTATATCTTTATACCTTAATGTAAGATATATTTTTTCAATATAGATTGTAAATCTATGTCAGACTTGGTATAGTTTCTAACTTTCAAAGACACAACGATTTCGGCGGGCTAGCTTAAACTATACGTAGTATTTAACAAAGAATAATTAAAAAATGTTCTTTGTAGCATGGGTTTGGGCGGGCAAGCATCTGTCACAGAATGAAACCAGAACACTCTAATATGGTAAAAACCACAAATCCTTTAATAGTTCTGAACCAAACCACAAGTTACATACTGTTGTTGTAACCACAATGAGCTTTGACGAAATCGACCACTTTGGCATTTTAGGTAACAGCAAGCATTAAAGAAGATATTTTCTATGTATTCACCATAATGTTCACAATAATATATGGATGGGTAGCTGGTGGATCTACTAAGTAAGTTTTATGTGGCAAAAGAAAATATCTCCTCTTGCTGCATGCACAATGCATCATAAAGGATAGCCCTTCTTGCAGGTGAGACTCACTTCTGCGGGCATTACTTAAAGAGGCATTTTATGAGCAGGAAACACAAAAGGACAGTAATTAGTTAAAAAGGAGGAGCACTCTTGCAGATCTTGAAAACCGGTAATAAAATTATATGCTAAATTCATATACACTGTTAATTTTAATCTCTAGCTGAAAGTAGATGGGTGTACCAGCGTCCTACTGTGTTCTGCCAATGCTGAGCTGATGACACTCTTGATGGACATTTCGAAGGGAAGCTGCATTAAGCTCTTCTGCGTCAATGGTCCTCAACATTGCCCATTTCTTTGTGCTGCTTCAAAAAAACCTTGGACAGAACATCTGAAAACCCCTGTCTGCCTTGAAATTTGTGTCTGGGAGAGACCTCAGTGATGCAATATTTTTTCTCACCCCTTTTTTTTCAACCTTGTGTCTTGTTGCTATGCTCAGTCTTACTATAGTGTATGACTTTTGCCAATAAACTGACGTTAGCAACCTCACCTTGTTAGTGTGTTTGGCTGTTCCTCAACCAGTTTTATTCCTGCTACAGGAAACATTTTTTAAATGTACCTAGAATAATTAATGCTGTTTTGAAGGCAGCGGGTGGTCACACCAAATACTGGTTTCCCCAGTGGCCGGAAATTGACCATTTTTTTAAAAGGTCGTGCCGGATAGATAACCTGACTGTAGTTATCTATTTTTTTGCAAAGAGAAGGTTATATTCTATAATGGTCTCCCCTTTAGCAGCAGTAGCCGGCATGGAGGGCTCCTCTCTGACAGATACAATGAAACAGTGCTCACACAGAGTGGTGTTGCATTTTAAGGGAATGCAGAGAGTGGGTAGCCTTTCCTTAGTAGAAAGATAAAATGTAATAGATTCATTGTAACCAGCCACACAGCAATAAAAAAACATCTGCCTTTTCAGCCTGCCCGAGTATGTATGTCTTCAATGCTAAAGCACCAACCCTGTAAGCGAAATGTGACATGTTCACGGATAGGTTCTTAGTACTGTGTCTGTGACGCTTGGTGCTGGGGCACTAATACACTGTTTTAAGGCCTTTTTCTAAGTCATATACAAATTACGTACTGTATATATGCAAAAGAGTGAGACGAGGTCAGCCAAGAATGGATAATGTCCAAACCTAAAACTTAAGCTAATTCCTCAGTGTGAGGGAACCAACAACTCCAGACATCTACTGCCTCTACTGGATCACATCAGTGAGGTGCAGTTGGTATCTACGTCGGCACATAGATGTCTAGACTAATCTTTGTACTTTCCAAATTCTAAAATGTAGGCAACATAGGATAACACTTTTTGTTCATGGAATTCTATTTCTTTTTATATCTCATTGTATGATATTACCTTAAATTATATCTATTTACAAAATGTTTTCCTTTTGTCTAGTAACTCTAGAACTGTTTTTACTTTGATTCCTGAGTAAGTCTGAATTTTACTAACTCTTTCTGTTTCGAACACTTAATTTTGTTGGGCTTCTTCCAAACTGTAAATTATATAGAACTTACAGAGATATTCATGACAGTGGGAGAAATGACAGAGAAGAGGTATGCTATTATGGTATTTAAATTAGGTCAACAACATATGTGATCCAGAAAAAATGACCCCACTCAAATTAAAACCATATTTTGAAATAAACTTAATAAAACCCACATTTGTAAATTGTTTTATGTTCTTACATCATGATTGCTATGCTTTCTCTGCATCATAGATCATATTTCCCACCAATTATATCCTTTTCTTCTGTTGTTTCTAATAAAATGTACTATTGATGCTACAATTCAAAGGCAGCAGGACATCCAGAAAAGTGATAACCTACATTCAAATAAATCATTTGGAAATGATAAACATATACTGAACTCTAATGCAATTAAGAAAATGACCATTTCCTTAAATAAAAAAAGAAGCAACAGAAAGCAAACAGCACCATTTATATCTATAAAACATCCAGATCATACATAAAACCACACTCAAATAAACCCAAAAGAGCAGCCACTTTAAAGGAACCATCACAATGGGAAAGTCTGTCTGGAATGGGCATCAAGCCCGCAGACCACAGAGTAGCTTGAATAACAATTGTTGCTCTGTAATGGAGAGAATATTGACTCATAATGTAAATCAATATCTAATAAGGATAAGTGGAAATATTAAAATCCACCAAGACGTAAATATATATATTTTTTATATAAAGTAACAATCTAAAGCATATGGTTTATAGGTTTCAACATACATTCTTAAGCAGGATTATGATTGGCTGCCTCTCTCAAATGGATGTTGAGATAGCTGTACTACTAATGTATATGCAGCATAAGTACCATTAGGGCTAGCACCCTAAAGAAGATGAAGCAGCTGCTTACGGCCCAGATGCTATATGGGGTATCTTAGAAGATTATACAAATGTAAAACAGATTCCTCATAAAATGAAGTGACTGTAATATAACAGATTTAGGGTCACACATATGGTGGTATATTGGTATATTTCTTAGTCTGCCAGTATGTCATAGTACCCCAGTTTTGGTGAGTCCTATCTAACTTTGCTTCTCCATATTGCTTACTAAGGAGCTGAATAAGTGAGACTGCACAGTGGGATGCACAACATGTGTAGTTTCTTACCAAATCTTAGGGTTGGACAGCCCCACCTGTCACACAAGTACGTCATTAATGGGGTCCAGAGAAGGCTTAAAATTGCTTGAGAAAATGCAGTGCAGTCCCACTGATTCGGCTTCTTGGTAAGCAATATAACCATCAACAATTAAATAGGATTTGCCAAAATTGGGGTACTTTGATATAGTGGTGGGCAAAGCACTACTGTATATGGCCATATAGTGTGACAGAATATCCAATATTTATGCATTTGAGAGGTGTTTCTTGAATGGTATTCGTTGGGTAGCCACTGAATTCTTGCTTTGTAAATTCCTTTTATGATCTTTAGGCTCTGCTCCCCTTTCTGTATAGTTTTTTTTTTGTTGTGCAGACATATGGTGGTCCTTAGTTTATGCATAATCATTTTTAATGCAAGATCCTAAAATGAGACAATGGTTTTTTTTCAATAACCAATCATACTGTATTTTGAAATGGTACTATGAGTAGAAAAATAGTATATCAGTCAATCCATCGTATGTGATTGATTTGCCAAACCTCAAGAAGAAATACGAAACAGAAAGAGTCTCATACACATGTCTCATTTTTTGCACTATGTATGCCAATGGCAGAATTAGTGTAAGGGGCATATGGACTGGGGCACATAAATCTATGTTAAAACAGCACAAAAAGAATATGGAGGAACATGTATAAGTGCATGAGCAGGTATTTACATGGCAACTATTATACTATATTAAAAAAATAGGAAGCTGCCTATAAAATCATAAGATTTGTAGTCCAGATTAAGTTTCCCAATGTTTTTATTAAATAGAAAATATTCCTATTCATCCCGATAAACATAAATGATAGCTCTTGTGACTGTTTTCATTTGTAAAATGGGTTTTCTTTAACATAATGAAAAAGGCTTTTCCTACATATGGGTTTAGTGTGAGAAAACACATACAAACACCTACACCGATACATAACATATCAGGACAGTATTCCACTATTCCATAAAAAGTAAGGTCATAATGCTCAATACTCCGATGGTTTAGTGTTAATATATTGCTATGTCATCTCCAGCATCTGCCTGTGTTTTATAACAACAGTGTCTCCACTATTAGGAACTCGATACCTTGGTCCCCTAAGGCTTCACATCTGTTTACGTTTTAAAGTGAACAGAATACTACGCTAGATCTTTATTCACTAAGTTAAGATAAAGGGGAAAAAAGAGTATTTATTTGTGTCCAATTTTGCACACATGATTACCATTCTTACTAAAATCATGATGTTTCTATATCGACTGTTGTGCAGAATGGTTGTCCTTCTGAAGTTGTTTGTAGCTGTTTTCTTTCCTATACAGTGACATAATATTCACTGTGTGTGAAATTTACTCAAGGATCATCAAAGTTTTTTCTTGGGGTCATGTCAAATCAGATTCTAATTGTTTCAATGCCAATCAATGTACTTTTCAGTTCTTTGCAATGATGCTATGTATATAGGGGCTGGCCTGGTTACCATTACATCCAATATTCAAAACAAAATTAATAATTTTCTGTCCTTGAAATGTCTTCACGCATACAACAAAAAGAGTTTGCTTAGTTCCTTCTCCAATGATCTGTTTCCACTTGTCTAATTTATCACCTGTCTTCAATCGAAGAATTCCATATATACTTCTTGAGGAGATTAAAGTGCTTTGGTCAAACTTTAATAGGAACCAGGGTGTCTAGCGGGACATCCCTGGCCGTCGCTGCTGCCTTCCTCATAGTGAAAAAATGGCTGCAAGATGGGTAGCAGCTCCAGTTCTCCGTGTAAAGGTGCTCCAAAAGAGTCGCAGAAGAACCGTACCACCAGTCACAACAGAACATACTTTATTCGGGATTGGGCATAGTTTACATATCCACTTTACTAGGGGAGGGGAAACTGATATATAGAGGAAACAGGAAAGGATTAACATAAAACATAACATACTAGCAAGGGATTATGCAGACAATGTTGGCTCCAGACTAACTTCATACATTCCACAATGGAAAATACATAAAAGAGGACTAGGCAAGTAACACTTAAACATAGACCGTGAGTCAATCTGAATAAAAATAGTGATAAAAGTTAAAATACAAAATGTCACAGTCCCAATAATATTCTCAAAACAGTGGTCCAACATTATAACTATGAGCAACTAAACAAATGCAATGTACCATATACATAAAAAAACATTATATCCAACAAAAATATATCCAAAATAATTGCATATTAACAGGACCATGTGCTAATACAGTGACTTTATTTAACAGAGCATTAAACTGCACAGTTCTGTTGACATTTATTTTAAACAAATTAGTCATAAAATGTTTATAAAACATATAAAACCACCTGTTACAGTATAAGACTGTGAGGACTTGGGGAAGCCCTGTATCACCTCCTCTATTTTGTTCTGCACCAAATATAAAACATCTTTCTGTGGAAAGCTTCCCGGTCTTACCCTGCTAACCAGGGCCAGACTGTGGAAAACGAGGTGGCCTGGCTATTGACATAACCGCAGTCAACAGCTGGATATGACAGGTCACATTTTACTTTTTTAAGCTCACCCGAAATGCGACCACAACATCTGCCGTTGGAGAGGCAGATCAGGTACCCATGGAGCAATGTTTGGCAGCAGTCCACCGGGCATTTGGCTGCTGTGCCAGATGACCAGTCTGAGCCTGCTACTAACTGCTGTCTTTGAGAACTTTGGGAACCATTTGATTATGTAACATTTTTTTACATTTTTCCGTACTGAAACTGTTCATAAGTCAAATATCTGTTTATTAATTGTGCCTTAATTACATTTGATACGTTGCTTTCTTTGACATCAAGATGTAAGCTGCCTGACAAGGGTCTGGCAAAAAAATGTTTGGCTTGTTATAAAGAGTCATCAACCACTTAATGCTCAATTAACTTTACAATATGCCTTGACGCAAAAATGTCTTGCAAGTAATGGGTAGTACTGGGTAAGACTGGCAAAACCATTACCATACATCATTATGCATTGAACGGTGATTTATCATCTGCACATATCTGTATAAATGAGCTGTATGAGTTACCTGTTTTGTTTGTGCTTGGTTGAATGATGTGATATAGGTGACGGTCTGCAATTACATTATGTGTGTAAGTGAGCAGCACATGTATTTGACACCATGTATTAATACATAGACATATCTAGCAGAAAGACAATAATGGTAGCACAAGGTGCAGCTATGCAACCTTGCATACAATGTAACCCTAACCCAAGCTTTTATTTAGTTTAGTAGCCCTTCCATAAGCTCTCTCCAAAGTCTAAAGTGAGGTCTCACCAGTGCTCTTTACAACATGAGCACTTCACTCTTTCGATTGCTAATACCTCTCCCTATACAACCAACATTTCCTGCTGCTTTATTACAATGTTTACCTACCTTTAAGTCCTCTGAAATAATTACCCTTAAATTACTTTCCTCAGATGTTGAGGTTAGGGCTAGGCTTGTGCATTCGTCTTCGGGCGAACATGAAAACGAACACGAAGAGTGCGTTTTCGTTCCGAAAACACGAAGAAGAGAACGGCGGTAAATAGAATCTTCGTGATCGTCTTCGTCTACTAATCTCCCCGGTCCCTTCCCCATCTAGCTTACCTTATCTTTGCGGCATCGCAGGAGTTGATGGAAGCGGAAATCTGCAGGTTCTCCGTCAGGGGTTACAGGGCAGTGCGAGTGAGCCTATTGGTCACCTGCAGGGACCTCTTCTGGCATCAACCAATTGGTGTTAACCCCGTATTAACCCCTTAACCAGAAAAAAAAGAAGAAAAAACGAACATGAAGAATGTCCAGGAATATTCGCCCAAAGAGAAGACAGGAACGGGGAGAATATTCGGGGAATACGAAGATAGTGCCTTGGGGTCATCCTTGACTCTAACCTCTCCTTTATCCCTCACATTCAGTCCCTCACCAGATCCTGCCACTTGCACCTAAAAAACATCTCTCGCATCCGCCCATTCCTCACCCAAGAATCCAGAAAATCTCTGATTCATTCACTTATCATTTCCCGTCTTGATTACTGCAACACTCTTTTGGTTGACATTTCACTGTCTAGACTCTCTCCTATACAGTCCATCCTAAGTGCTGCTGCTAGGCATATCTTCCTTGTACGCCACTTCTCTTTTGCTTCCCCACTCTGTGAAACCCTCCACTGGCTCCCTATTACCTTTAGAATTACATTTAAAATCCTAGTACTAACATATAAAGCCCTCCATAACACTTCTCCTCCATACGTTTCTGTCCTCATAAGCAAATACTATATCCTTACATTCTTTCCATGAGCTAAGGCTCTCCTCCTCAATTATCACCTCTTTCCCATCTACAAGATTTCACTTGGGCTGCCCCATATCTCTGAAATCTATTCCCAACGAACCTTAAGCATTCACTCTCCCTCCCAACATTCAAGAAACATCTCAAAACTCACTTCTTCAGAGACGCATACCATCTTAGCTGCTAGAGCCTCCTTGTCATTGATACAACTACCACACCACCTCTCACCCTTTCTATGTGCCTTATGTTTGTCGCCCCATTCCCTCAAGATTGTAAACTTGCGAGCCGGGCTCTCTCCACCTAATGTATCGGTTTGTCTTAGTCTGTCATTCTCGTCTTGTTGTACCCCTTGAAAATATGTATTGTATTAAGCGCTGCATAAATGATAGGCCCTATATATAAATAAAAGGTTATAATAATAATATTAATCTTATTGAACTATACAAACAAATGTACTGTAATGCAATTCTTCTATGTGGGACAGTGCTAAAAGCCTTACTGAAATCTAGATAAGCAATGTTTACTGTATCACATTGATCTATTATTTTAGTCACCAAATCAAAAAATCGGAAAGATTAATTTGATCACCCTGAAGTAAACCCATGTTGTTTCTGATCTTGAAATCCATGTGATGTTCAATAATCCAATCCTATATTAGTTATCATTATTTCCCCACTACTGACTGCTTGCCTGTGAATAGGCACAACATCTTCCAATCTTCTGTGACTACTCTTGTTAACAATGATTGGTTAAATAAATCCATTAACGGTTTTGTTAGTAATAAGTACTAAGCTCTTTTAATAACTGGTATATTCCATCAGGCCCTATCAACGTAATTGTCTTTAATATAGACAGCTGAAGCAAAACCTCTTCCTCTATAAACTCATATATATCAAATGACTCATTAGTCATGTGGAAATTGGCCAAAAACTATTCTGACTAATTTTTGGTTAAATTTTTGCCCCATTTGTTTTCGAACAATGAATTCCATTTCCTCCCTGTTGGTTTTGGACCAAAGTTGGGGGGCATTTTAGATTCCGAAACAAAATTTGTTGTCTGAAGCCCATGTTTACTCTCACTCATTCTCTCACACTGTCTCAGGTGCTCACTGCACTCTGAATGCCTTCTTACATTCTCTGCCGACCACTTCTGCTTCTGTGTCTCGCAGCTCTGCTGCTGTGTCTTGCATCTTCTTACTCTGCATCTTCTTGTTCTCCTTTTTTCTTTCTTCGTTTGCATCTCTACGGTCGTAACTTCCTGGCAAACTTCTGCCCAAATGGTGAAGCTTCTGTTGACGGCCTTCCACCTGATCATCCAATCTTGGAAGAGGACGTCATCAGAAGCTCTGTCATTTTGGCAGAAGTTTACATGAGGTTACCTTAGGACAAAATGAAGGAGTTTCCGGTGACGTCCTCTTCCTGATCCTCCAATCGATGGAGAGGATATCGCCGAAAACTATGCCATTTTGGCCTATGTAGTAAATTTGCTACTTGCTATATACAGATTTGGTTACAAATTTCACCAGGGTTTCTGGTACACACTTCAAAAAAACTATATATATATATATATAGATATAAATTATTTTTTTAGCCAATTTACCCTGTTGATCTTGACGGCTCTTTGAGTGCTCACACTGGTTTATTTTCATTTTATTTAGTATTTAGTATAACTGCACTTGCAATGCAGGATTGTGATATGCGCACACGTTACCCTAAGAATAATGTAATAATGTTTAGTGTTAGTGATATCTTCCCACTGCAAAAGTCAAAGAGATTGATGCAGATTAATAATAACAGCAAAGAGGTTTTAGGCAGGAGTTAACCAAGAGTAACATAATGCCTGCAAGGTTTCCCCACTCCTGCTGCTGTCATGTCTCTCACAAGTAACACTGATATGTCTATACAAGTGGGTTATGCATGATGGTTTTGCTGCGAATACATTATTCCTATTTTGCATGACAACTTTAGGGTTTAGTCATTCTACTCTGCTCATTGACTAATTTATTTTAAGGCTTTATTGCAGCTTATTCACTAAAGTGGGAATTGACAAGTGAGAGTGTAGAGAATTGCTTTTAGAACTCACCAACTTCGTTATGCTTTAAGAAGTGCCAACCTAAGTAAACCTCTCCTGCAAGATGAAGAGAGCTGGATTTATTCATTGCATGATAGTTAATTTATTTATATTTTGTACAATGTACGTTAATACGCATTCTCCATTGACTCCATTCTCCAGGGACTTAAGTGTCCCTGTTAAGATAAGAATTTTTAAGAGGAGAATATTTAATAGAAGTTGGCAAAGGCTTTATGTGTGGGATAGATTTGGTGGAGTGGAGCCTATGTAGAGCAAATTATTGCAACCGAACAAAGCATTCCTGCTTTCTCTCTCAGCTCCCATAAAAGAAAAATATTTTCCAGGGACCAGCCTTAGCCTACCTTATATAGTTCCTCCAGTTTCCTACTGGTGATTGCAAATTCCCCTCTAATCAGATGTAGACCCAGCTGTAGGGAAGATCTGGACTCAATCTGTGGTACATAAACACCCTGAAAGTAGGAAGAAGCCCCTTGTGCTCTTATGAATACCCCAAAATTCTCTATGAAAAATTATTCAACCTACATAGGGCTCTATGAGGTACAAACTGTAGGCTTCTAGATCCTAAAACCCTACTCACTGACCTAGGATCAACACATTCCAACGCAAACCTTGAAAAATCGAATGGACAGGGAACATAATGGTCCAAAAAATTAGTCCGAGTCATTTTTGGCACATTATTATTATTATTTCCAGTGAAGGATAATGTTAATGCTACAGCAAAGACATTCTAGACCATGCCAACTTTATGGCACTCGAGTGGCCTGCACAGAGCTCTGACCCCATTAAACACCATTCAGTGCCTGAATTCACAAATGCTCTACTGGATGAATGGGCGAAAATTTCTGCAAAGAGGGGCAACTACATATTAACGTCAATGTATTTAGAACAAGGTGTCATAAAAGTCCCTGTTAGGACTTTTGATCATTTAGTGTAGCTGCAAAGAGGGGACCAACTCCATATTAATACCCATGTTTTTTCAGTGGGATGGGAAATAAGCTCATTCCTCATTTAGTGTATTACTGAACCATACATTATGACATCCAGAATGTTCACACAGGTCCACACATGTCCAAGCAAAATAATAAATACACAAAACAATATTTTCCCTTCTTTAAATGGAGATTTATAATGTATTTATAGCAAGAGTTACTAGATATAAAAGATTATTTTGTCTTCATAGTAAAAAAATAAATCTACACCTGTGTAATTTCCATTAAGTTCTTGCAGAGTAGACAGCTCCCGCTGTTTAAAAACTTGCATGTGTTTTGACTGTGTCTTGTGTATAATCCATTTCTACATTTGTGATATACAGTGGTGGACTATCATATAAACAATTGAAATTAATGAACCTATCTGACTCAAATAGCAATGAAAATAGATTAAACTGTTTACATAACGAGTTTCCAATGTATATAGTAAAGTTATGTAAGATGGGCAATGTGTTTCTAACTCATATATTCTTGTTTTTCTGAGCTGTCGCAGGCAATACAATGTTTACATTTGTTAAATCCATTATCTGGCTCCTGCCTGTACTGGTTGGAGATTTAACCTCTAGCTTGCCAGGATATGAGAAACCTAGGGTTCTACTAATTAATATGTATGTATATTGCTTACATAGTTTGCCTTAGGTATCTAAAGCAAAAACATTTTCTGTGCTAAATTGACTAACCTCATTTTAGCAAAATAGCAAATTAATAGATTTCAGACTGTGCTTCTTTTTTGGTGTTTTTTTAGAATAAGATAGTACGATATACAAACACCACTTGCAGCATTCATTAGACAGCATTGGTTTCAACATCAGAAAATCTCCATTCTAGAAAGCATCATTCTGGGATTCACAGCCCACTGCAGTTGGAATGCTAGAGGATATCTATACTTATATCATTCATATAGAAGAAACTACTAACAATACACATAGCCTCACAATTATACCAAAATGGCTTCAAAGACAACTTTGTAAATAGGTTTCACAGTTACTTTTCATTATAGAAGATCTATGAAGTCTGAAGTCATGCAAGGTCCACGCCTGGTTATGATAGTCCTAAAGTGGAAGAACTGACACAGATAATTATCCAACTGGCTCTCCATTTTAAGAGCAGAATGTTTAGCACTCTCATCATTAATTATTGAAGTGAGGACAGTGTCTGAACCTACATTATGCTGTATGAACTTTTGTCTTTGTGATCTCAATGCAACTTTAAAACAGCACAAAGGCTTCTAAGGAAGAACATACACCCTTATAGTGAATAGTGAAGATGAACTTTTTAAACAAAACACACATATAATTAAGTAGTGATTTTATTTTTATTTAAGTGAAATAGTATCTTATAACGAGTAGCATAAACAGGGTTTTTTCGTTTTCAATTGGTTGTACACAGATATGCTTCCCCATAAATGATGTAGACATGAAAGAGTTAAAATAAACATGTACTGTACAATAAATACTGTATATATTATGTTAACTGCAGATTAAAGAGGAAGGGAAATGTGCCAGAAATCCAATGTATTTGTATTCTGGTTAGAGTGGCCATCTTTGATTACTGTTATTACTGTTTATTTTTAATTGTTTTTATAGGATACACCTGGATGAGATGTGCAAAAAAAAATAATGAACTCTACTGAGAAAACCTTTAACTCTTAATGCAAAAATATTAAACTCCCTGAAATTTAAACTGTAATGAGGATATGTATTTAGAAGTAATAATTCTAAAAACTTTGTAGATGAGTAGGCTACAATTATTTTTACCTACAATGGGCATTACTTGTAATTATATTTTTCTGTAAAAAAAAATAAATATGTAGCTTTGAGTCTGTTTTAAGTAATGATTAGATGCCTCACCCACCGAGAATTGTAAACATTTCTGACAGGATCGACCTTATACACAGTATCCATCTAACTGGAACATCCAACATATTCTCTAAGCTGCAATAGAGGGAAAGATAAAGTAGCCCACAGAATCTATTTTTTGGATTCCCGTTTTATATGCTGCTCTTTATCACCATGGCATATTAAACAGTACAAAAACAACCGAAATCATCTTACAATATTTCACTACAATATATTTAATTTGTTTAAAAGATCCAATATATTTTATTTAATAATTTCATTAATATTATCTCTTTACTAGGTAAGCAATAGCCTTTGCTTTCTGTGCAGTTATTGTGCCTTAGGTGCTGTCTCAAAAACATACAACTACCCCCACTTCTTGATTCCACTTCATCTGCTTCATGGAGACAGACATTTGTTAGCCTTATTAACTCAGCAGGAACCTTATCATATTTTGTATCTTAGGCTGCTGGAGACGTCAAGAGATGGAAATACTATATAGCTTTTTATCCTCCTTTTGTACACTTTCGCTCTGTCCAGCAGTGCATTTGGATTCAAAACTCTCCTGCCACTGTCTGCTGAGATCCCTTTAAATATGTCTGGCTTTTCCATCTGTGCCAATATTGCTGCAAAAGACTTAGCCATGATTAGGCTGTCAAGATTTATTAAGTTAAAAAGTATCAAAGTTTCTTGTATCAACCCCAGATCTTTTAAGAGTCCACCTTTCTCTATAACCCTTCCCCCATAACACTACAGTCAACGTGCTTCACTTGACCTTGACCAATATATGCACCCAGAGAACACTAATGAATTTGGGCTCAATTCATCTTGGAACTCCAAATTTAATCAAGCTGACATGCTGAGGAAAGCGGACGATAATTAACTCTTAGCTTTTTAGGTATTCTGTAAATTATTGCAAACGAAACATTTTTCATTTTCTTCTGTGCTTACTGTTGTGACCAATGTGATATGTGACTGGCATTGCTGAGAAATAAACAAGCAAAAAAATGAAAAGAAAAAAAATATACTTATTTCAGAACAAAATGAGGCTGCAAACCATTCACTGAGTTAGGATAGAAAAAATGATTTTATTGTGTTTTATCTATGGGAAAAAACAAGCATTAACAAAACATTAGGAAACAATAAATTCTGCATAATATATTCAATTGCTAAATTCTAAAAGCAATGTTAAAAAATAATATCTATATCTATCCTATCTATCTATCTATCTATCTATCTATCTATCTGTCTATCTATCTATCTATCTATCTATCTATCTATCTATCTATCTATCTATATATATTAGCTTGCGTGTGGAAAAACAATATTGGAAATCTATACAATTATATCTCCTAATTATGTATGGTGAGATACTTCATGGTAGATATGGGTTGACGACAGCCATTCTTTCTCCTGTTGATTTGATGAGATCCCAAGGAAGAACTCATGTTACATGAGGGTATAATTTCATCCTAGTGGAATGTGTCATAGGTCTTAACAAAAATCGTAAACAACAGGAAACTCATTTGATATGAAAAATAAAAATACTTTCATTGAGCAGCTGGACCAGCTGTCACGGACACAGATAAAGAATGATTCATATATTGAGACGAATAATTTATATTACTCTTAGTAGTTAGTTATGTTAAAGGAAAATACACAGACTATTAAAAAAACGTCATCTTAATAAAGTATTTTATTTTTAATCCATGATATGTTGAGCAGCACACTGTATTCTGAATATCTGTAATAGTAATAGGAAAAAAAATTCTTTGCCTTCTTGCTGAAAAAAAAAGTTTCTGGCTTAAATACAGACTAGCTCTTGTTAATAGTATATTGGTATTTTGTTTCATTTCCTGCAGGAAATGAAAAAATATTAGTTTTTATGAATTATTATTCAAAACAGTAGATTTTATTGTAAGCTTCCCATTTGACCATATTTTGCTGTTGAGCTGGCTGACATAATGTGCACTGGAAAATCCCTACGATAACGAGGAGTTAAACGTGCGTAAGAAATTATGATGAGCAATATATTACATTTAAGGGTAATTACTCCGTTATGTGGGCACATACATTCAAAAAGGGAAAGTAATTAGCCACCCAGCTTTTGTTACAAGGCAACCTTTATCAAATTTAGTAAAGTAGCTGAGCTTTATAGGAGTGAAGAGCTCTGCGTTGATGAATATGACTGTGCTATAGAAACAAATATTAATAATTATAAACGTATATCCTGGTTCGGAAAATGTGCATTTTCAGAAGTGACCCTTTTTAGATTTTGTTTGCTTTTGCTTTTTTGAAGCTTTAGTAAATACAGTAAACAAACTACACAACTTATAAACCTAAGGATTGGTGATTTTTTTTTGTAGTTTTCAACACCTACACATAAATACAAAATACACATATATTAAACCTAATTATTGTGAAAAAAGTTGGGTTTTTATATTTAGAAACTTTTTGTACCCTTTGGAGTTGCAAAACATTTCTATCCATGTTTTACTATTAGGATTACATTTAATGATGAGTTTTGTGTATAACAATGATCTCAGCACTCACAAAAATACACATGACTTGAGACTCCTAATCTGCTCCATTGTTTTCCAGACAACGAGGTTAAAAACAAAAACTGTCCACTGGTATGTTTCTTGTTAGCTTTAAACTTGATACGAGCCTCCTGTCTTAAAATCAGTACGAGATGGTAGAGCAGATTGAAGCCTACTTCTGACCAGAAGACAATGGAGGTTGGCGGGTTGTTGTTATAGTATGACAGGTGGCTTGGCAAAAATCTTTCTAAGAGTCTGGTTCTATCTATATACTTTAGAGGTTCTATTATATTGTTGTAGATAATATTCAGGGGTATATGATATTTTCCTCCTTCTCCTAATAATGGAGTAGAGAACTACTCAGTGACCCCATGGTAAGAAAGATGATCATTGCAATCTAGACTCCATCTAAAGAAACTCCTGATTCTATGGAGATTTTCAGTTTGTAGGATACATGTCTATGATTGCCTGTCAGCGCTGACCTCTCACCCAATAGTAAACCTGGACATTTAAATGTCATTAACCTGGAATGACCACCTTGCTTTAAGTGTGAGAGGTACTGCTGTACTGTCTTAATGTACCTGCATTTTAAATTAGCTAGCTAACTAAACATGATACAATAACAGAATAAGGAAACTGTTCTGCCTTGGATTTCTAAGTCAGGTGCAGGAATAATGTGACCTGCTGGGACAGTCTGCATTTTGAGGCACTGTACCATGTGGCTCAAAATGCATTGAAAATGTAGCTGCTGTGGCCTAACCCCAAGTGGCCTCATCATAAGTGGCTATTTCAGAGTTACACTGGACTATCCAGACTTCCATCCCAGGTCTTCATGCTTTCCTCCAAATATTCCTCTGGCAATCACTAATGTCTGCCATATCTCCTTCTCTTCCAGGTATGAAAATCCCATATTTCATTTGAACCCCTCATCTCCTGCTGTTACCCCTTTTTTCCACCTGTATGAATATCCCATATTTTTTTGAACCCCCTCATCTCCTGTTTTACCCTTTTTCCACCTGCGTATGAATATCCCATATTTTATTTGAACCCCTCATCTTCTGCTGTTACCCCTGTTTTCCATCCGATATGAATATCCCATATTTCACTTGAACCCCTCATCTCCTGCTGTTAGCCCTGTTTTCCAGTATGTCTGTATCCTGCCTGTCTCCATACTCTGCTGCTATCAAAGGGTTAAATTTGGTGCCCTCTAGTCTAGCTTAATTGCATTGGTTAGCCAAGGTGTGAAAGATCTGCCTTTTGTATGCAATTACCTTATCTGACCACTTGTGAGGCATCCCTATAAATTCCCAGGCCTCACTTGGAAACAAACTTGCTTGGAAATGTAGCTGCTGTGGCCTGTTCCCCAGGGGCCTCCTTATAAGTGGCTATTTCAGAGTATTCCAGTTCCGTTAAACTGGACGGAAACAACACAATAGGTACCACTGCAGAAAGCGGCTACAACCCATCATCGGAACCAGATCAACTCATCCCCATCCAAGCAGTCCTCTCCTATTGTCTCACTTCCCTCAACCACCGACTAGATTGTAAGCTCGCAAGAGCAGGGCCCTCTTCTCCTTTGTACCAGTTTGTTATTGTATGTGTTATTGTATGTGAAATTGTTCTACTGACAGCACTGCAGAATCTGCCGGCGCTTTATAAATAAATGTAATATAATGTCCCGGACACCTTCATCCTAGGACAATGTAGTGTCTGCAATCTGCAGATCGCACACTGACAGAGCTCATGGGGGGCTTCAGACAATGTAGTGTCTGCAATCTCCAGATCTGCACACTGAGGCTTTGGAAGGTCCTGTGCGGCTGTAAGAAAAGTACCCATTGTGTTGTCACATCCGTGGGGTTCTGATACAGTCATGCAGGACCTGCTGCGGCTTTTACAGGAGACTACCATTTAATGCAGCGAGGTGAGACCAGGGCAAAGGCTGATGGGGACAAGACAGGGCTGGTGGGGACTTGGCAGGGGCTGGTGGGGACATGACAGGGGCTGTGGGGAAGTATTTTTTGTCATCATGAATTTATCTAGAATTATCAAATTCTAATATTTTATAAAAATGTCTAGTTGTAGTTTCTGCACAGCTTACCAATGTTATTTGGGGAGAGCTGCATTTTTAACTTTTACTGTGCAAAAACTGATGGCACTGAGGAAGGTTTTTATCTTTCTTAAAAAGTTAAGTTTATTGGTTAGGGATCTTCACTATATGCCAGGGGTGTCCAACTTTTTTCTGCAGTGGGCCACTTCATCAGAAACATATGTGTGCGTGGGCCACACTCATTTTTCACTGAGAGAAAATATGGCCTTTTAGCTTTATAATGCATATTAATACAGGGTTAATTTGGCGATGATGAAAAAACCAATGGACAAACAGTTCTTTGATCAACTTTTATATGTCATTTTATCAATACTAAATTACTTAAACAGTAAAACAAAGTCAGTCCACAAAACATTTAAAACACGTTTAGCCAAATAAAACTGCACAAGGCTGGAACACACTGGGGGTACAAGCTGGATTTCAGTTGGCTGACGCACACCAAATTGATCAGGGCCGGATTAAGAGCATCATGGTCCTGGTGCTGAGGAGTTTGGTGGCCATTTTATGGTAATAAATAAAATAGACAGAATCTTAACTCCTCGGCATTGACGTGTATTGGATAAAGATTACACAGTGCGAGGCAGATAATACAAGATTGAATCGTATGTGATGGAATTGGGAGTACAACTAAAAAAGTAATCATACATGGGGTGCCTGAAGTCACAATTTAGTGCCAATAATCCTTTTTAACAAAATATGCAGTGTCAGGTTTCTATCCTGACTGCAGGATCTTTCAAGTTTAACCCTTCGTTTGCTCTTATTTCGACCACCAGGGGTCACTCTACCTGGCAATTATCTGGTCTGACTTTCACCTGAATTTATCTGATTAGCAGGCCTATAAATGGACACTCCCCTGTTTGCTAGTGGCCTTTACATTAAAGTAAGATTGTGATGACCTTACAGTCCTGCTGTGAATCTGGTTCCTGAAATCCTGTGAGTTAACCTGCACTTACCTGACAAGAACCTGGTTTCATTGGAATTAAGATTACCAGACTCAAGTTCCTCAACTACAGCTATAGAATCTATAGAATCTCTATATGAAATCCTATTGGAACACCAACTCTGCTTCACTAATTCTGCTCAGCAACTCTACTTCTTTGATTCTGCTTATCAATATTACACCTGCTACAGATTCCAATACTCCTTATAGCGCCATAATCTCACTTGGACTTCAGCTATTAACGCTGGGGTAAGAGAACTGTACTCACCGGTATATATCTGCCTACCTGCTTTCATAAGCTGTTGTTTCTACAACACCTCCAATTGGATTTACTCCTATACTTCACACTATGAACTGTCATGTTCATTATATTATGCTTTGCTTTATGAATTGTCTGCAACAAGAGATATAACTCACCTGCCTTGGATTAACTATTTCATTGAAAAATGACAAACCACACACCAAGACAGGCTCTGCCACACTGACACCCACACACCAGGGCAGGCTCTGCCACATCGATACCCAAACACACACACCAAGACAGACTCTTCCACACCAACACCCACACATACCAGGAATGGCTCTGCCACACCAACACCCAAACACACACATCAGGACAGGCTCTGCCACACCAGCACCCAAACGCACACCAGGACAGGCTCTGCCACACTGATACCCAAACGCATACACACCAACAGGCAGCTTCCTTCTCCTCCTTCCAGTATGTTCTGTTTTTCCCGCTTCTTCCTGGAGTTCCTGATATCCCATTGTTCCTGGTATAGCCCACATGGCTTTTCATGTAGGTAGCCATTATCTACACATCTACACATCATCACTCACTCTCTGTGCTAACTGGTGGCAGAGCTAATGTTCTTCTTAAACAATAGAACTCTAAACAATAGAACTAATTGATATTGTAATATATGCCACAGTTAGCGGAGTGGTTTATCCAAAGGGAGATACAGATATTGTGTCTGTGATGTGAATCACTAATAATGGACGACGCAATCCATGTCCACAACAACTGCACAAACCACTGTGAATTCTTAAGATTTTACTACCAGTACTGTGGCAATACTTTTATTGAGTAACTGTAGATGATCTAATAGACAGTGCAAAAGAGAAAGTGATGGTATATAAACCCCAAAAATGCTAAACAAGTGAAATAAATACATGAAAATTAGATTTTTTGAGATTACTTCTGCACTTATTCTTCTTTCAACAGGGTATTGCATGGTAAATGACCTTGTTCTTTTCAAAATATAGATTTGTAGGGCTAACACTTTAAAAAGGAACTCCTGTAATGTTTTCATTAAAATGTTTTAAATGTTGTATGGTTTTCTTTTTTAAACTAGTCCTGTTTTTCTAATAATATATTTTCAGCCATTTTTATGTGTTATCTTACTAGCTCAATCTGCTCCTTATCATGCTAACAACCCTTACCCTAGTCTTGCATGTTGGCTTTGCTTATGAACCTTGTCTGCCCATATTGGTCAGGGCTAGCTACTTGTGAATATATTATAAAGTACCATACCTCAGAACATGTATATCAGAAGCAGGCATAAGAATTTACAGAGCGTTTTCTTGAGAGAGGTTATTGTAGACAGCCAATATTAAAAAAATAGTGTTGTAGTCCAAAAAAATAAGAAGGATTTACTTAAATCTATTCATTCAAGTGGGCAAATAAAGTTTTAATTATGTACGGGATGTTATTTTGTCAATTTATGTTTGTACTTGGGTACTTATGGGTCTAGTCTTCTCTCAGCCAAAACAATGTTAGTTTATATCAGTTTACTTTATATTTGTCAACTATAGCAACCTGGGATCTTCTTACAGTGATGCTTGTTATTCATAATGTTGAGTGAGTGCTAGCTACTCAACCGATGTACTAATTTATACATTTGTAACATTATTGGCCTGTTAACATACGCACATTTAGAGTATTAATCTGTTTGTTTAGCAAAACTAAATGATATATAATTTCAGGGTAACGTTTTATGCCTGTTTAAATATAAATATATATAAACTGAATTCTGTATTGGGATTTAATTGATGTGGCATTGTCTTAGCTATATTTAAAAATATCAAATAATGAATTCAGTGAAGACTATTTAATTAAGTACTTTGATTATGTCAGAAGTCATACCGAGCATGCCAGGTACATTTTATGTTTTTATTCGTTTCAATTATGCAAGTTGGACACACACTTTCCTCTTTATCGTAGAGTGGAGGTCATGCCTCCTCCCTCCAAGATGGCGGACAAAACATGTTAGGGGAAGGTTGACATCTTGAGTGATCACTAATTTTTGAGTGATTTCCAGTTATATCAGCGCTTTTTAAACTTATGTGGATGAATGCTACATCTAACTCGATGGTACAGTCTCAATGAGAGTTTTTGCATGGTCCTAAATGTAACCCGTTCTGGAATATTAAAAGTACCATGCCTACCAAATTCACAGTACAAATGTCCGAGTTGGCCCTCCATAATGCATATGCATGTTTAATCAGTGAGATGTATTTCAAGAAATCTCACTGATTTAAATACGCCCTATACAGGGTTATCCAAGCTATTCCTGGAGCAGAAGCTGAGATTGGCTCTTCATAAAGTACAGTGAAGTTAATGAGATGTAACTGCAAGTCTCCTGCAAATAATCGCACAAACATCCTCTTTAGTGAATAAAGCCACAGCTCTTATGTGTTGACATACTGTGACAGGAAAATTGGGACTTCTAGCATGGAAAGAAAGAGAATTGTGTGTATTCTGTTGGACTTAACCTACTGTGTATCCACTGTAGTGGTTTTTCTGTATGGTAGACAAGTAGTTCCCTGACTCTTTCTTACTCAGTGTAAATTGTTTCTGACCTAGGTGAATTCCCCTTGCTATACACTTGTTGTTATACTCCCTGATTGAGGTCATCTATGAAACTTTATTGCTTTGACATGTAATATGATATCAGCATACATTGTTCCTAAGCTATCTCTATTTGCACTGGCATAACTACAGAGGTCACATCAGTCACAGCTGCGACCCCTTGTTCCTGTCTCCTCATACCGGTTCAAAATAGTTTAGAAAGGGTCCTTCCGACCTGGACTGCACTGGTTCGGGTCACGTGACCCAGCGGTCAAAACAAGGATGCATGCACATTGTGTGAGCAGCCAGAGAGAAAGCTGCAGGAGCGGTTAGAGGTAAGTGGGGGGCAGGAGGTGGGATTTATGTATATGTGTTTTTATTTATGTATGTGTAATGGCAAGGGGTACTTATCTCAGATGAGGAGTCCAAATGCAGGAAAAGACACCGCACACCCGTACAACACTCTTAGTTGAATGATGAGAGAAACGCCTTCTGAGAAGGTAAATCTGTGCACGAGGGCAACAAATAGTCCAGAGGCAAAGTACAGAAGGGAAATACAGAGACGGGTCAGACTGAAGCAAAGGGTCAAAAGCAGGCAGCGTAGATTCGTAGTCAGCATCACAGGCAAAAAGTCAAGGCAGGCAGGGGAGTTGGAGCCACCATCTTTGTTTAGGGCTGTGTTAGGATTGCAGTGTACCCATCTCATGATGGATATGGATATATATACTGTAGACAATATTATTTTATCATTTTATTGTCTAGGCACGTTTAACACATTAATTGCAACATTTTTTGTTTCTAATAATACATTTGTTTTGGCTTTGTTGCTAAAACAATGAATGTTAAAGAGAAATTTCCAGTAATCTACTGATTGATGTGACATAAGAAGGCATTGGAGACTCATTTGTGAGATAACTTATTTTATATGAATGAATGAGAAATGCCAAAATATATTTAGTGCAAAACAGTAAAATGTTATGATGTAGCAACTGCCTCTTTGGGACAACTTTGGTATTATATTTATAGGAGTTAATGTGAATTAACTTGCGTTTTGACAGAATGCTATGCAATGCAGATACTAACCAGTTACCCCTCCGGAGATGCCGAACACATATAAACCCTTTGTCTGACAGGTATATACAAATCCGTTTTTCAATTGATACTTATAAGATGGGAAAATACATCCAGTGTAGTGGTTAATCCCTTGTCTGAAAGAGAACAGAGGGGAAGTAGCTAACCTCTTATGTGGAGAACTCCATGGAAAAGTGCTTAACAGGTTCACTGGTGATGGAAACCAACAAAACATTGAATAACCTCATTCATTAGTACATAATGGGGCTGCTTTACATGTAGAAGAAGGTTATGACATGATGATAAAGCATTAGTGAAAGGTACAATCAAAGAAGAGAGAAACAAACCATTAAGCCCACTGCTTCTTTAAGGAAATACTAAATGTACCATATTTTTGTATTTATTAAACTGTTCACCAACTTAACAAAACATAAACAGATAAAACATGAACATAAATAAGCATCACACCACTACCATTACAGGAAGAGTACATATTTTATTAACTTGGTTCTTTGGCATATCCTACTGTTGGAACCTTTTTGGGCTAGTCTCTGGAAATCATCTCCAAAGCAGACCTGGTGTAAAGACAGAACCAAGATCTTCCAGTAGCCGATTAAAGTATCTGGAATAAGAATTTATATTAAAAGCCAACAGAGTAACCAAAGTACTTGGTGAGCTCTTAAAAACAATGCATAGTTGATATGAAACTATACACATACATACATTTAAATTGTGATAATCATGTCAACATAAATTTAGTAAAGAAGAGATCCTAGGAACAATGTAGTGAAAATCCATCTGTGACAACAAAGAAAATGAATATGGACAATGGCAACTGCTAGTTACTAGTTTCCATGTCTAGTAAGTAGGCAAATGTTTCTAAATATCATGCAATTGTTTTATTTTTAACTTTGTATATATATTTCGCTGACGTCCGTCAGAGAAACCTCCAGAATTTAGACAGAAGTTTAAATTGGTGACACTTTTGGTGACGTCCTCTCCTCGATTTTGGCAGAAGTTATGGCAGTTTATGTCATTTTGGTTTACCAAAATTCAGGAAATTCACAATTCATACAAATCCGAATGTACAAGTCTAATATACTCTATCAAGTATAATATTCTTGCTAGAACATCATTTTATAATTTGTAATCATAGATTAAGTTTGTTTTGTAAATGATCAAAAAGGAAAGGATTTTTATTTAGCATGGATATTAAAAAAAATTAAGTTTTAAACTTTTTTATGCACTATACAAAGTGGGTATTCATGTCTTCATTTGTTCCAAATACAAACTAATTAGCAATGGACAGTATGGTTTACATTTTGCTGTCTTTATATTTCAATAAGTGTAGAACGATTATTATAGATCATATCACATTAAAACTAAAGTGGGACAGTAACAGTTTTGGTTTACAAATGGCCACTACCAATGCCTACAATCTCTACAAACTTTGGGTGTTTGACATTAACTGTAATATATTTAAACATAATTTTTAAAAGCATATTCATTGAAACAAAATATCTCAAAACAGATACAGTTAATATATCATATAAGTATATCCTAAAATTGAAATAAAATGTGATAGTTTATATATTATGATTTGAATAATCGAGATTGTTTGACAGTTTAAAATAATTTTTATTGCCTTTTTTGGGGAAATAGATTTGTAGAAATCATTGATGCTGACTAATATATTCATTATGTATAGAATTTAAGCAATACATTTGAAATGCTTTGAAAAACAAAACTGCTGACATATTAAAAACATGAATACATGGACAAATAAATAATTGTAAAAATATACCTTTATGTACCTTTATGTGTAAAGGAACCTACTTGTTCAAATCATTTCTTTTTAAAATGCCTAGAGAGTGCCAATTAGTGTCAAATTCAGTTTAATATCCCGTCAGTATTGGACAAAGCTGTGAATGCAAGGAATCATGAGCATATAAAAATAATTAAATAGACAATAAAAAGGCAAAAAAGCTGAACTTAATCTATTAAATGCCATTGCTGAGCCCAAACTAACATGTTAATGCAAAATAACTCTACATCTAATTTTCCAATAAATTCAATATAATTTGGGTCTGCATACAAGAGTGACAGATTTTATTGATACACTCTACAGCAAGAAATAATATATGTAAAGTTATTTAAAGTTCACATGCATGACAGAATGCTTATAGCTGTATATATTTTTTAAAAATATCAAATAAAATAATAATATTAAATAATATTATTTCTGTAACAAACCAACAAATGAACAAGAAACACTAATATTCAAATCAAAGAGAAGAGCATATTTATGGTTAAAGCAAATATATTTTCATGGTAAGGTACCACTGATAAGATGGTGCCTATGTCCATCTATAAGTGTATGTATGAATTTATTTTGTTTAGGTTACAACATTTTTAACCCCTTAACCACAATTGACAGTCCAGGCACATCAACTGAAAACAAAGGGTTAACGACAATTGACGTGCCAGGACCGTCATGACTTCAAACGGGTGCACAAACGGTGTTGCTGTAATGCCGCAATCAGCATCAGGGGCCATGTCAGGCACTGCATTCAACCATGCAAGTCAATGGAGCCCACCTTTCTAATCACAATTATTAAATAATAATAAAAAGAAAAAATAGCAAAGTAAAAAATAGAAAAAATAATTTACCACATGATGCAGGAGAACCTTCAAGTTCCAAAAAAATGTAAACAAAAAAGGCAAAAAATTCAACACCGGGTGAATGATGACCACACTAAGTCTAATTTCCAATTTGAAAAATGCACATGCCCCAAATGTGACCTTTTAGCCCCCCAAAACCTGACAACTGTACACAGGAGATGTTGCTGAACACATATCAGGCTGTTGTGTGACAGTGACATATACCAGAAGCTATAAATTCATACGTAAAGTACATGTGCGGAGAAAAATACACACAAAAAAATACTACTGCAAACTTTGAAAAAATACTGGTGGTAAAATGTGTGCATGCAAAGAGTTAAAATACCAGTATTTGAAATACTCTGGAGCATCTAGATTTCAAAAATATATGGTTTTATAGGGCACACTGAAATGGCCAAGCTACAATCTACAATATCACAGTAGAGATATCTGTATTTACAATTTTGGCTCTATAGTAGACTTGTACATTTGGATAGGTACAAATTAGGCCAGATCCCTCCATGGGTTTCACTGGAAGTTTTTGCCAGGTTTTGTCTGCAGAGATGCAAATGAAGATAAAAGACAGCAGATTGAAGATTTAAGATAAAAAAGAAGATAGAAGAGAAGGGAGAAGATAAAAGATGAAGATGCAGGAGCAGAAGTGGTCAACAGAAGCAGAAGTGGCCGTCAGAGATGATAGGGAACATTTCGAGAGTGAGTGAGAGAGTATGAAAGAAAGTGTAAGAGAGTGACTATGGGCACAGGGTAAATTAGAAATACCCCTGAATTTTCCTTACGAAGTAAGGAAATGTAATTCGTTGCAACCTCCTTTGTTGTGCTACAGGTAAAAAACTTAAATCCATGTGGAAATTGATATTTGACAATTCCTGCATATTTTCAAGCCTTTTTTTATAAATGGGTGCTAACAACATGATCTTTAGATGTCCTTAGAAGAAGACATTTTAATTGATTAGGAACTACTGTGGTCAGAACAATGGTGTGTGTGATTGTCTACTATTTTTTGCACGAACAATCAGTGAATTAGGGTAACATTTATAGAATGTGACTGAGAGCGAGATACTAATACTCATGGTGTTCCTGGTAAATGCATAGACTACATTACATAACATAGCATGTTTAGAGAGAAATTTGAGAAGGACCAATTCTTTTGTGCAAGCATACTGGGTTATGTTTTGCCAACCCTCCTTCCAGCTTTCTATGACGAAAAGTATGTTGACACCTGACCATCACACCTATATGAGCTTGCTGGACATCCTATTCCAAAAGCCAGATGTGGACGTCCCATTCCCAAAACCAGGTTCCTCCATCAGACTTTCAGCATAATTCATCATTCCAGAGAACACACTTCTGCTGCTGCAGAGTCCAGTGGTTGTGAACTGTACACCACTCCAGTACACCATCTTTGGCTTGTATGCAGCTGCTCAGTCATGAAAACTCATTACATGAAACTCCAGACCCAGTGCTTACAGTGATTGTTGCTTTTCAGTTTGGATGCTACAGAGAGCAGGTAAATTGTATGTGCTCCGCAACTCAGTACACAAATTGCTCCACTCTGTGAGTGTGTGTGAGCTATAGCTTAATGGCTGAGCTGATGTTACTCAGATGCTTTCACTTCACAATAATAGTAGGGCTGAAATGTTACAAACTGACTTGTGGAAAAAGTAGCTTTCTATGACAGCACCATATTTAAAGTCACCAAGCTCTTCAATAGGACCCATTCTATTGCCAATGTTTGTCTATGGAGATTGCTGCCAATGTGCTTGATTATATACACATGTTAACAACGGGTGTAGCTGGAACACTTGAACTCAATAATTAGGAACAGTGTCCACATACTTTTGGTCATATAGGGTACCTGAGTAAAAATTGAATAAATACTGTTTTTTCCCAATACGGGCTTTGTTTCAATGACATCTAGCTTTGTACATTCAGCAGCTTTATAATAATTTTAGACATGACTAAAATTTTGAAATGTAATTCACTAAAGAGGTGCATTTTGTGTGGGACATTTGCTATTATTATTATTAGTAGCAGTAGTATTATTATTAGTAGTAGTAGTAGTATTATACTTTCCAACATTATGTATATTAATAATGTTAACATGGCAAGTCTACAGTTCCCTTGGAAACGTTTGTTATTTTTTTGCATTCAATTTAACCGATTTCCACTAACAACATGTTTGATTGTAATTACTCCTGTATTTTGTTTTCTAAGATGGAGAAGGTTTTCAAAAAGAAATACATCTCCTAACCAAATGTTATATTTTAGGAAAAGCTTATCCTTACTGATTAGTTGCCGTTATCATTTTGGTGTTTTTTTTTATTGTAAAACGAATAGTGCACATTAAATGTGGTTCTGGTTTAAACAAGGATGATGTCTACATTTAAGAAGATACTTGGTAACGGATATCTATAACGCATCTCTTGACATCATGCTCCATTGTAAAAGTATGATGAATTTTAATTTTACCTTGGTTGATGACCTTCATACTCCAAGCTCCCTCCTTTTTTATTCCTTTTGCATTTGGGTAAAAAAATAAACCAATGGGAAAGAAGGTGGGATTGGGTGTTTAAAATGTGCCCATCTATTCCCTAACAGCCTTCCTTCTATCCTTGCCAATTGAGATGAAGTTGGTAGAGAGTAATAAAAATGGCAAGCAAATCATGGGTTAATTAATGTGTGTGCAAGTTGTAAGTATGTATTTTTGAGTTGGCCCCAGTGAATATGTTTGTTGGACTTTAGTCCAACTCGTGCAAGCTTGTTCAGTGAATAGACCCATTAGTGCGATAGCTTAAAGAGATATACAGTGTGTGCAAGTACGGAAATGGAAATGTTGAATCAAAAGGACAGTATATCCACTGATAATTCATGAGGACAGGGTGTTAAAACAAAAGTTATCTCTAGATAATGAACAACCAAATCTGGATTGTACGTCTCACAATGCATTGTTTTTAATGGGTTTAAGGACAAGCCATTGTCCTTAAGGGGTTAATATGTTATTATATAATATGCTTTATTACGACTTTTTTCCTTTATAAATGTTTTGACTGGAGTTCCCTTTTAGGTATTTACAGCAGTGCTCCTCAACCCTCTCCTCAAGTTCTTACTCCACTCTGACCTGCAACCTAAGCATTTAATCCATTAATTCCTGGACGGACAAAAATTACTTAGGGATAATACGTAGTTTGAAAATATGTGTGCCAGTGAGTCTGCTTCGGTCAGAAAGAGATCCTTGCTATATGGCCTGTTAAATTTTACCCCTATTTATTTGTACTGCTATTTGTGCGGGGCTAGAACAGGGAACTACCTAGACCACTCACACACACTTACACACATATGCTAACAAACTTAAACACTCATTTTATTACACACCCTCTCTAACGTTACACATACACATTCATGCTAACCACATGCTAACACACACTTTACACACTCTTTTCTAATACAGATTGCTTTCCTAACACAGTTACACCATACACACTCATAAAACCACACACTCATGCTAACACACACTCCCTCCCAGCACAACACTTACACATTTTGTGTCAAAATGTCCATTGAACAAGCCCATTTACAACAAGCATCACAAGGTAACTGAGCACTCTTGTTTTACAGAGAAATGCTATTCTTGTATCTGTAACTTCTCGTTTCATAATTGGAATCCTATATTTATAAGGACATTTATATATAAATAAATATACAATATATTTATATTTTACAGAATTATTCTCATTTTGACAATTAAGAATGCCAGGGGTTTCCACGAGTAGCACAATATGTTCTCATAATTTCAAGGAAAACAAATGTAATTGAAAACGTATTGCTTTACAACATGTTTGCACACAGATCTGATAAACAGACGTTCAAAATAAACTTAAAATATACATTGTCTTTTTAACAGTCTTCACTGTCACACCCTGGCAGCACTGGGAAAGATTGATCGTTGTGATTGCAAGATTAATGCTTTAATGTTTACAATAAGACTCCTGTGCTGAAACCGGGATGCTGATATCATTCAACCCAAGAAGCTGCTTTGCTTGCCAGGGTAATTTCTTCAGATGCAGTAAATAACACAGCATAATGAAAATATTCTGATGTATCCTTTTTGCCTGATTGATGCTCTGCATGTGATACAGCAAAAGCAGGGCACTTCCTATCACAAATTTACATATACAAACCAGCAGAAGGAGCACGATAATGTAAGCATTCTCTCGAAACCCTGAGATGCTACACAATTTTATAGCAGTTATGAATTACTGTTGACCCTTCTGGCCTCTCATACCAGTATGCTAGACTCAAGCATATTGAAAGTCATCAGTCTGGAGCAGTCATTCTCTACATAATTATGGTCATTTGTGCTGGGGGGAAGGGAATGTTTCTTTTATTGTTCAAAATCTACATTGACGAGTATCATCAATGTGCATCTAAAGCCTGCACCAAATTTAAAAACATAAAGAAAAGAAAACATATAGAAATCTTTAAGTTAGGTGCATTGAGGCATACGTTTGTGTATTTGTAATCTATTTTTTGTCGCTTTATAACAATCTTTTTATGACATATGCATTGTGCAATCTAAAAATAAAATTCAGTGAGCCTGTATTTGTGCCATGGGAATACAAACACACAATGGTACTGATGTGATGTAGAAAACACATCTCTGCAACATATTCCATGAAACTACACAATTTAATTTTGGGAGTCCCAGAAAAATAACTAATAGATTTGCTAAATATTTGAATAATCGCCCTTTCAGGAAAGTAGTAAACCATTTATCGTAAGGATATTTGCATTTTAGTGCCTTAAAATTATTACACTAACAGAAATGTTTCTAATACATTATAGCATTTTTCCAAATGTGTGATTATGTTAATAGGCCTCAATCAGTATCCCGCTCTGACACCATAAGAAAATTTATGCAAAGTTCATACCCTGTCAGGGCCTTTAATCAGGACCATTTATTAAACCTGTGCCTTCTTTGATGGTTACTGCTGCTTTTATTAAATATACTGACGTGGCCATCTGAAGAAAAGGACAATAAAAGGTTACTCAGGATGAAAGAACGAAGGCTATTTTCTCATGTTTCCCTTACAGACACTTCTTCAATAATTAAGGAAGGGCTTTCTTTGGCCTTTTAGTCTTTTGAAGTGCATATCAAACATAACACTTAGTTCTTGTTTTATGGAATATTTAATAACCATATTTAGTCAGAAGCAAAAGGTAAAAGCGACGGGCCGAGGCATTTACAAAATTGAAATAAAAGTATAATCTTTACATAAAGATCGCATATGGCAAATGGCAAAAAGTCTAAATTAACAGAGTTGCTGAACACGTTACTAACATTTTGTAGCACTGCGTTATTTATCAAATAAGCCATAATAATATCAAAAGTTATCATTTAAAAAAAAGTTTCAAGACCGGCTTAGTAAATGTTTCTAATTTGATGGCACCATTGCCACTTAAGTCCTTCTATAGTTGCCAATGCATGCAGAGACATATTCACAGTTATCATAAATGTTATTTTATCATGTTATGCATAAAAATGATGTTCCAGTTTCAGTCCATTATTGTATTTTCGTTTTTTATTTATCATTTACCATTTTATGAAAATCCAGCAAGCATTAACTGTACACTATCAAAATGGACAACTGCTTGCGCAAAAGGTTAAATACTAGCCAGTACTTTGTATGTCTTTTTTTTCTCCTTCTACTAGTACGTAAAATAACAACAACTTTAGCATAAGTAAAAACCCAAGGAATCTTAATGAAATACATATCAACATAAAATTCTGTTTTAATATGTTTAAGAAGGTAGTGGGTGCATGACAGGACTGGGTCTCTCAGGGAAATCATTAGCACAGAGCTGGCTAGGAAAATCTTTGATTAAAATGCGACTTGCGTTTCCCCTTGAGGGGGGATCTGAGTGGTATACTGGGGATTTGTACTTACCCCTTTAAGGAAAAAAAATGCCTGCTGGGCTATGCTATGGTAAATCACATTTGTCGACTCTTTAGTACTAACAAGTAGGTACACCATACAATTATCTTAGAACACACACTAATTATCTTCGTCTGCTGATGCTGGTTGTTTAAAATAAATAAATAATGGGGGAATATATGTATATAAAGCCATAAATAATGAGAACCTAAGTCCATTCTTCATTATGCCCTAAACAAAAAATAGTTCATTAGTATAATTAAGAATATTTATTGTTCTAATTATTTTTTTTTTTTACCCAAAAGCAATTTGCAAAGCACTCATAAGAGCAAGTAATTAGACTTATATAAAGGCTGACCCATAAAAAGAGCTTTTATACTTTATAAACATGCTAACTTTGTATTGAAGATTACATTCATTTTGCATGGCTTAATTTACAACTTATAATATATAATATGTAATGTAATTTAACAGACTTGTTATAAATACGTACCCACTTGTATAAACAATGGTATGTTAACATGTTTGTTTATATATACAACATATAAATCCATGACAATTGTTCCCTTAACAAACACTTTATATACATTGCCAAAAGAAGAGGCCTTAGTAGTCTTGAAAGCTTGCAATCCAATGTAACCAATAAAGGTATCAACCTTACTAAACTTGTTTAAACCCTTTAGCATGATCACAAAGAGCCAAACTCGTTCAAGATTACTCGCTTTGGACATCCCACATGAATGTTTACTTAAACCATTGACTTGGAGGTGAGGTGAACAGGCCTGAATCTATTAAAAGAAGCCAAATGAATGGTTCATAATGAAGATCATTCTTGATTCCCATTGATAGATTTCCCAATACCGTATATAAACCAACATGTCTTGCGTGGGAGAACATATAAAACAAGACAGAAAATTAATTTAACTGACCAACTAATATGGAGAACCTGCATGTCATTGATATAACAGCAGCGACCATGCTCTTTAGGCACCATTACGATTCAGAACATTTTCACAATTCCACTATCCCCCCCCTAAACAGGAATCAATGTGAGCTGGCAACATTTATCCTTCCTCCTTTCTGACATAACTTTGTGACAATTTGTGAGAAATTGAGAAGATGATGTGCAAGACTTTACAATCAATTCACCATGAAGTTGTTTCTTGCAATGCCATAAAGACTAGAAGGTGCATTCAAATAAATAATAATAATAAAACAGACATGGCATGGAAAAAACAGTTTCTGAAATAGCAAACAAAGATGCTGAATGTGATACAATCCATTATAATATATTCAGTGCTTTATTTATCTCATCCAGCTGACAAACTCCAAATTGTGATGTGCATGAAGCACGATAAGTACACAGCTGACACATTAGGGTGTTCTTTAAGTGTAGTGGTCATCATTTTTCATTAATGGTTCCTTTGGTTTAGTGTCATCTTTAAGCTGAAATAATAATGATTATTTCCGTTTGCTATGGAGAACAGTTCATGGTGAACGTGATTCACTTATTATTACAACAGAGACAGCCAACCCTCATAAATTTCTATACAGAGAATGAACACAAAAAAGAGAAACCCATAAATAATTAATCATTTTGGAAAAGGGGCTAGATAAAATGCTATATTAGACATTTTCAAATCAGTGTACAAAGGGGTTAATCAGCATAAAGAGATGAGCGACTAATGTAGGAAGAGATGTATTAATGCTACAATTAGTAATGCAGAATATATGGTTTCTTTTAAATATGGGAAATAATTTCAGATTAAATAGTTGTAATATTTTATATTCTCCACTAAAAATGATATACATTTACATTCAATTTTCATAAACATTTTTTTCAGGGACCAATGAGTTCACCTCCTTTAATTTTGACCTTTTCTTTTCTGTGCATATCCTAAATTAGACTGGGGTCTTAAACAGTTAAATATTTCGATGACACCTACGATTTATAACATTAAGGCCTCTGCACAGTTTTATTTATTTTTTATTCATTTGATTAACCTAATAATTCTTTTCAATTCTATATTGACCTTGAATGTAAAGGGATTCTAAAACAATCTAGTACAGTATGCTATGGACATTTGGATTTGTAGGGGTAACATTAATAATGCAATGGATGGCAGAATGCGTTGAAATCAGCAAGCGTGCTCATAGCAATCTCCGGTTCAAGATATAGTGCCAGCAAAAGTGCATCACAAGGAATTTAACCAAAATTAGAAGTAATTCATTTAGAAAATATTGCTGAACCATCTTTGGTTTGTGTAATATTGGATTCCATGGTTCTATGTATCAATTTCCCAAGGAGCGCATCACTGTGGAAGCAAGCGACACAGTTTTTTTTTGTGCTTGGAGCAGCATAATAAATATAAGAATATCTATTCTTATTTTTTTTTTTAAATTTTTACCATTTCAGTTGCAACATTTGTAACTCATTTTGTAAATTTTTTAACTGATTACTTGTAGTTTTCAAAATACCCACCAGAAATATTAACATATATATAATATCATTACTAACACATATGAATACTGCATAAAATCATGCATATATACAGTTTTCTTTTTTCAAAAGTTTGTACTGAAATAATTAACAAATAAAATCTAAAATATAGAATTATTATGTGCACCTACACATTCACGTTGGATTGTATAGGATCATAGCTCTAAATATTTATATGTGTGATAATTATATATAATAATATATATATATATATATATATCATATTTATTTATGTATATACACATGTAGAAGTTCATGCATATGCAAGCTCACACATATGGTTTTGACTCTCTTGAGAGACAGCCAAACAATATAGATGAAAATCAGCATCTGCAAAAAGCAGCAATTCAAGGATTCCATCTCAACCAATCACTTAACATATCATTCATAATGCTAGCCTGCTCGCATCATCCTCACCCTGTCACAAGCATCTTTCTTCATCTTCTCCTGCTATTCTGTTCCAAGAAGATGGAACCTCTGTATCGCTGACTGTCCAAATGACCCGCAAATCTAAAATTAGAAAAAAGGGTGTTTACGGCTGTATGGACAATTGTTTCTTGCTGCGTGCATTAAGAAAACCTTTGAATAAACCACTTCTTTTTGATTTTTGTACATTTGCATGGTGTATTACGCTTGCTAATGTACGACTGGTAAAATTATAATAGCACAAATCGTTTCTGACCCATTTTGCTTGTGGTTAATATGGAAATACCATAGTTGATCAAGAAATATGTACAAAATAATGCAAAAATAATAACGCTTTTATATGTTTGCCATCTGTCATGTGACCCAAAAGCACATACATATTGGTTGTTGAAATCAAACAAGAGTACTAATAATTAAGCTTTTGAGAGAAAAAAATAAATAAATAAAAGCTCATCCCTGAGCTTAAGCTACCCTTTTTGAGCTTCAGCTACCCTTTTTCCAAGGTCCGACGATTCTTCCCACTGATTGGCTGCTTGAATTTGGGGATTGTGGAAAATTAGGATTTTTTGATTATGATTTAATGAATGTATTATTAAGTATGATGAAAAACATGAAGATAGCATGTTGATAAAAACGTACTTGCACTGGACACATTAAAATAGACAATCTGTGCTAAACTGATGTGTGAAAGTATTGCGCTTTTGGAAAGCAAGATATTGAAACTAATGCACTATATATGAAAGAGGCATCGTCTATTTTTTTTTCTTACCTGTTTTACCAGTTACTGAAATTTCTATGAACAAAAGCCCGTCAGTTCTTTGAACTGTGTCTGCCAATAAACTATTCTATGTTGTTGACTGTTGCTCATTGTAAATCAATCAATAAGATAAAAATATATATAATATATATTTATATTAGCCTAGAATATTCAGATGTGTACCAATTAAAATATAAACATTAATTGTCAACTTTGTTAATTCATATGGCTTTCCGAAAACAAGGAAGGAACAAAACAAACAAAAACTAAGCTTAAAGCTCCAAATTTAAATTTTGTTTTCAGCGCTCACTCTCTGTCATACTCTCAATGCCTCTACCTTCTCAGTCTCAGGCTCTGCTCCCCGTTGTATGCTTCTTCGTGCTCTTCATGTCTTCTTTCTTCTCTAGCGTGCACCATGGGGACAACCTATCTACTGATTGGAGGTTGTCTCTGTGGTGCGCGCAACGGTTCCACCCTGATGCAGAACTACTCCAGGAGTCCAATGTAATGCAGATGGAACTGTGGCGAAAGATAATCTGCCTTTTACAAAAGAACAAAGAGTTAGTATGGAATGTGTTACTTAACTTAACTGTCATATTCTGAAAAAGCAGTCAAAAATGAAAAAAGAAGGGATTTTAATATTAGCTCTTGAGCTGCAGCTGAAGAAACTCAGTTATTACCTACGAAAGGAAGCACTAATGTCCGATGTACATGGTTAGACCGTGTAGTATGTAAAAAGATTATTAGTCTCATTGGTATAGTTTATAAATAAATTGTATGCATGTGTCCTAACTGAAAAAGGAGATACTCCCTGTTGTTAAAATCATACTTGTTAATGGTAGTAACTACTGTACACTTTCTGTACACATTACATCATAGTTGCCAACATTTAAATAAAGTATCCAGGGACACTTTGCAGCACAGATATCAGTTACGAACTTGAAAACTGACCCCACCCACTGCCCCAAAGCTCCACCCACCCAGCACAACCCACATAATAAAATAATTTAGCTCCGCCTTTTATTAGGGTGCAGATTATATCACCAATTATCAGCATCTCTCAGAGCTCCCACATGCATGACAGGGCTGGGGGATGCAGGCTGTTAGAAGCGTCAGCTCACACAGACCGATGCCAGGTCACATGATGTCATGCAATGATGTCACATGAACATACAATTGTGAGATAAAGCATTTTTTATAAGAATAACAGTAGTTTCTCAACCAAAGAATTGAAACCAAGTTGAGTCCCCCTGCTCCGTTTCTCAAACACAAAACATAAAGATTGTTTCTTGATTTAAATGGTTTTTTTATGCGATAATTTATTTGTGAAGTAAAGTACCCCCTACTGAAATTAATGACACCATAGAGTTCTATGACCATCTGACTTTTCTATGATTCTACAAGTGTGACGGGAATAACAATAAACTAATTATTTTCTATAGGAAGAAATGCTTTCTCTGGAAACGTATAACTGAGAGCATGAGTGACATGTTAAAGAAAATAGAACTATTTTGTAATATTTATTATTTGTTCACACTTTGTTAATTAGTTTTTGGAAAATACAGTATGTTTCATATACGACACTTTACAACATCATCATTTTATCAATACAATACGATGGATTGTATGGAGATCTGTGAGAAATAATATGACTGACCTATAGAATAGGACAATCAATCCTCCCCAGAAACGCCTTATACCCCTATATTCCACTCTGCCTGCTTGATATGCCACTCTGCCCCAGATGCCTTATACCCCTTATATGCCACTCCGCCCCCCAGATATGCCTTATACCCCTATCTGCCACTCTGCCTTTCTGATATCCTTTATAACCCCACTATACTACTCTGCCTCCAGAAATACCTTACACCTGCCCCATATGACACTTTGCTCCCCTATATCACTAGACTTGTCCCCTGTGCTTCAGACTCCCTGGTGTGGGAGCAGCCGGTGGACGCCTGTGCAATGCGTTAGTTCCGCCGAGCCTTCTATGACCAAGCACCGGTGTAACATGACCTTTCATCATAGAAGCCCTGGCAGCAGCCGGTGAACGTCTACGCAATGCGCGCAGACAACCTCCGTTGCTGCTGGCACTTCCGACGGGGCTTCTATGGTGGAGTACCGGAAGGTCATGTCATGCCGGCACTCCGTCATAGGAGCCCCAGCAAAAGTGCTGGCAGCAGCGGAGGTTGTCTGCGTGCATCATGCAGACGTTCACCGGCTGCTGAACAGAAGGATCCAGGTCCCCTGCAGCGCTGCGAGAGATCTAGAACTTAGTCTTATAGTCAGACCACTATTTGAGGACTAATTATAAAACGACTTCGAAGATGAGGGGTAAAATCGAGCAAATACAGTAATTACCGAAATCATGCAGAAAATGTGGTGCATTAGATGTGTATAATTTGGGAATCTGGGATGTGGGGTTCCTTGCATCATAGAGCTTACAATCAGAGTGTAACATGTCATATAATAAGTGTAAGAAACAAAATATATTTGGAATTTTGTTGACTGATTTTTTAGTGATATATATATGTATAATATTCACTATAAATTATAAAAAATACTGTATGACAAAATTCTGAGTGAAGTATCATTACTACTATGCTTTATGTCATTTGGAATTCTATTATGGAAACGGCTGCAACTTCATAATGAACATAATGAGGAGGATAATAAGGTTTATTAGCCTTGATCAAACATGTTAATGAATCCCAGGAGCAAAAATATCTTTATTTGTTCATTTCTTTAATTTATTTTTTTCTCTCTACAATGGACAGTGATGTCTTTGCTGTCTTAAAAACTAATCACAAGTGCCTATTAAATTTGAGTTTCATTTATTGCTGGAGGTAGAACTGATTATCATAGTGAATGAAATAGTTGTTTGGCTTATTCTCAGGGGACAAAAAGTCATTCTTCAAGGTGATGCATCTCATTTGAGGAATACATTAACAATTGAAGGGAGTTAAAAATACATGTGAACTCCCAGTGAGACAAATCTAAGACTGACCATATATATATGTAATGACTGACTTTTGCTGTACTCTTTGAGAGAGAAAAAAATGGTGATGTGGAAGGCTGATTTCAAAAACACTTGAGACCTTAATTTCCGACTCTAATGTGCCATCAGATCTTAGCCGCTTAGAACATATTTGGGATTGCAGCTTTTAAAAGGACTTTTTACCGTCTTTTGCATTTTTCAAAGGTGAAAGCAAAAAATATGAAAAAATAAGATAAGACCCAACGGATCTAAAGGTCAAGATTGTGATAGGAATTATCCTTTCAGTTCAAGGTTGCTTGATAAAATGAAGAATGAAGTGGCTGCTGCTTTGAAATTATTCTGGCAAAAATTCACTTAAAAGATATTTGTGGAAGCGAATACTGATGTCATAAAAAGTAAATCATAAACTGAAAACTGCATTAGGTATGCTATTGTTAAATGTTTATTAATAAATACAAAACAATTAAGTGCATAATTAAAGGTACATACTAAAAGTAGAGATGGTTGGAGATTAAACTTCCAGGATAATCATCTATTTTTTCTATGTATCAATTTGGGGCTTTTTATCTATTAAAGTCACTTGCTAGCACATATGTTTATAAAGAATGTCCTATAAACAGAAGGTAACCACACCAGCCCTGTTTTCCATCACATATATTATTTCCACATATTGCTGACCAGCACATGTAAAGTGCTGCTCTTCAGTATGTAAGATGCATAAAATTGGCAAAGGTAACCCAGTTCCTCAGTTATACATCTCACAGCACTTTACCCGTACTGGTCAGCAAAATGTGAAAATTATACATGTCCTGGAAAATTGTGTGTCAATGTGATTGCCCTACATAAACATGAGCAAATCCCCTTGCGGCACATGTGTTGGAGATGAGGAGAAAGATGGGAAAGTGCAGGGTTGGACCTAGAAGGGTGCAGGGCCAGCCTCTGAAATAGGCATGTCCGGGGAAGGCCACCCAGCCACCTTACATATGTATAATTTAGTGACATGAGTGGGACAATCTTCATACCTGGAAGCTGTCCAGGTGTTAGGGTCCACTTTTCGCTGCCTGAACCTTTCAGTCAGGGCCTTGGTATTGACGTGTAAGGACTGCTTTGCTCTGTCCCTGTCCCTGTCACTGTCCCTATCCCTGTACACGTGCCTGAGCCTGTACCCGTGCCTGTACCCATGCCTGAGCCTGTACCCTTGTCTGAGCCTGTACCCGTGCCTGGCCCTGTATTGTTCTGTTCCCGTCCACCCTTCCAGTGGGCCTCCGTTCCCATCCGCCCTTCCAGTGGGCTTACCTGAGCCTGTACCTGAGCCTGAACCTGAACCTGCCATCTGCCTTGCCAGTGGGCTTATCTGCCTGTGGGCCTGTGCCTGAACCCGAGCCTGTACCTGAAGCCGAGCCTGCACCTGCCGTCTGCCCTGCCAGTGGGGCTTACCTACCGTCCGCCCTGCCTCAGCTCCCCTGTCTCTGCCTCAGCTCCCCTGTCTCTGCCTCAGCTCCCTTCTATCCGTTTTCCAGTCCTGCTACTCTGTCTGTACCTACCACTCCGTCAATATGCATAAAGGGGTACAGACAGATTCTCCAGTATCCCCTGCACATGGGCTCCTACCCGACCTGTTCGCCCGGGTCCTGACACCAGGGATGACCAGAGGACCAGAGTCCTCGGATGAAGCTTTGCTTCCACAGGTCTGAATCTCACCTTCCCTTTCTCTGGGCAGGGGAGAGGTGTTTAATGAAGTCCGCTCCCTGCCCATTTCCCCATCCCACTCAATGGCTCACACAAACCATTCCACGGTTATGTGGGCCTCCAGGCATTTATCAAGTGCATAGAAGATGGGCCAACAAACAACAGCTCGAGCAATAAACCTCGAGTGGTCCTCTCTCTCCGTCTCCTTGCACATCGGAGGGAGTTAGTACCACTTCATGTTAAGTGCATTGACCAATAATGGTTGGCCTTTTTTTACCCACCTTGTTAGAGGTCTTACCTGTCTTAACTGTAAGTCACTTAGACATTCAAGTTCTCTCAGTTTATTTATTTGTAACACTACTCCTAAAGAGACGTTTACTACCAAAATCTTGAAAAAGCTTGATTTTCAAAGAGCTTTTAAAAGGGAGATGTATGACAGAACGGGTAAGGGAATTCCACCGAAGGCATGTAGCATGGGCGAAATCCTGAATATGGGAGTGTAGTTAGGGGTGTATTTGGATAGGAGGGTAGATATATGGGAGGTTGCAGTGACCTCGCTGTGAAAGCAAGTGTGTGAGCTGCCAGAAAGAAAGCTGCAGGTGAGGTTAGGGAGTGAGAGTTTTAAGGGAGGCATGGAGTGAGAATGTATGTTAGAGTGTATCAGCATTAATGTGTTTGTGTTAATATGAATGTGTATGAATGTGTCTGTGTAAGGGTGTGAGAGGGAGTGTGTGTTAGCATGTATGCGTTAACATGCTACCATAACTCCAAACTTGAAAAAGCCCTCCCTGGACCCGGGTGATCTGTCCAATTCCAAGTCGTGGGAACTGGTCTTGACACGCCCTGCATTTTACCTTTAAATGCGGGTGTTTCCTGCTGCAGACATCGGCGGGAACGCCCACTGATGTCATGGGACCGACCAGTATGATTGCTATTTCAATAATTATATAGTAGTAGAAGTATTATTAAACACTCATCTACACACACCAGACA